>BPLQ01002331.1:0-48790 GCA_021605075.1 Caerostris darwini | reverse complement strand
ATGTTCAGCTACTTGGAGATCACTTGCAGCCATTCATGGACTTCATGTACCCAAACAACGCTGGGATTTTTATGGATGACAATGCGCCATGTCACCGGGCCACAACTGTTCGCGATTGGTTTGAAGAACATTCTGGACACTTCCAACGAATGTTCTTGGCCACCTAGATCGCCCGACATGAATCCCATCGAGCATTTATGGGACATCATCGAGAGGTCTGTTCGTGCTCAAAATCCTGCACCATCAACACTTTCACAATTATGGGACGTCTATCGAGACAGCATGGCTCAATATTCCTGCAGAAGACTTCCAACGACTTGTTGAGTCCATGCCACGTCAAGTTGCTGCACTTCTCCGGGCGAAAGGAGGGCCGACACGATATTAAGAGGTATCCCATGACTTTTGTCACTTCAGTGTATATTAGACATACTTTTTAAAGTCATTCTATAAAGCTAAATTACTTTAAGGCAAGTGAACTATCAACGTAGCAATAATAACATTAAGATTGATTTAATTTCATTATTTCTAGGAAAAAATTAAAACTCAACAATAAACTGTAAGTTATTATTTTATTTATTATTCAATGGATTTCAAGATTGGATCCATAAGATATGTTTGAAAATGTTATAAAACACCAAAGAAAAGCTATATCTTGTCATAAGCTGTTTGATAATTAAATTAATTTTAACTAGAGTATTGCTAATTATAATATATTCTAAAATTTGCAATTTAAATAAGAGATGATATGAGTATTGAATATTGAACAGAATTTGATGTTTTTGAGTTTACATGGGGCCCAAATTATTATCATAAAATGAATAAATATTTTAAAAAAACTTTTTCAACACTAGCATTTGCTGAGGTGAATTTTTTACAATTATCTCTTTATAAACTGAAGAAAAAATATTAATAAAACTATAAAGGGTAAAATTTACGCTATAATGCTTTGTTTTTATTATTAAATTTAATGCACCTCAATTATTTTAAAGATAACAGTTATTTTTTTGCTAAAATAAAGTGTGGCGTGCTTGAAAAATTTTAAATCTTTAAATGGATTTTTTTGAATGCTAAAACATTCTATCTTAAATTTAAAAAAAACAGGTTTGATAATTTTATAAGTCTCATTAAATGCATATTATTTTGTAATTAAACTAATCATATTCCTTTGACCATAAATTCACTTCCTTAGTTAGTGAAATATTCATGTAAGTTATTTAGCACTCACTGTGAAACATTCGGTGATACTGTAAGACATTTAATAAAAAAAAATTGATGAAAATGCAATTGAATGTAATTACTCATTCATTAAAGTATTTGGAATTTACTCTATAAGATTATTTAATTACAAACTTATTATTTTCTATACATACTTCAATTTTTGCCTTCATTTCATTGATTGATATCTTCAATTTAAATAAGGGGCATGCTTTACAGGGAAAAAAAATATTTTTTAATTTCTCTGAAATGAAATTTTTGAAGCAGTGTTCATATAATTTCCCAAGCAATTTTTGTAACTGTAAAAAATGCAATGGTATATTATTCCAAGCAAATAAATGTTTGACGTAATGCATATATTATTTATTCATTTGCTTTAAAATATTAGATAAAGATTCAAAAATTGGTCATTAAGTCACACACTAATTATTAATTCCTTATATTATTAACTCACACATCAATTATTCATTCATTTGCTTTAAAATATTAGATAAAGATTCAAAAATTGTTAAGTAACTCCCACACAAATCAAATTGAATAAACTTATCTAAGTCCATCCTGAATACAAAAATAGAAAAAATTACTCAAACCAAATGATAAAACTTGAGTTTGAGACTTAATAAAGGAGGAACAGTAGTTGCTTCAAAGAAAATTGGCAAATCAATTCCTTTTGTCCTAACAAAAGAACCAACGTGTCTCCCTCGTTTTATATAAGCAGTGCAGTCAGTGCAAAACAAATTGATTACTCACGTTTTAATTGCAATATGTTTCTTTATTCAAGGGCTTATTTTAGTTTGAATTGAATATGTCTGACTTTAAAAGTTTATATATTGATAAGTAATTTATTACCATAACTAACCCTTCACCACACACACTCCATATTTTGATGCTAATACACATATTTAGTCTATTCGACCTCAATTTCTAAGCTAATTTCTGATCAGCATATCAAAATGTATTCTTAATTTTCGAATTTTTGATGGGAGACAGATATTTTTATTATCAATAGCAATTTTAAAATAGAAAACAATAATTTTAATTTATCTCTAGTTTCTTTTTTATTTTGTTTTTGAAGCACACATTTTTATTCTTTTTGGCACATTGAGTTATTTTATATATATAAAATTATTATATACTATTTTACAATACTCAAATATTATTATATTATAATATATTAAAAATAATTTAAAAAAAAAGGTTAATATAATTAAAATAAAAATAAATATTATTATATTGCAATTATAATAAATTATATTATAATAAATCTATTTTTTAGATTCAAATTTCTTGCATATATATAAATTATGCTATCTTTGACATTTCAATTATAAAGAGGCTATTCATCGTTATGATCTTCAAAACAATTTTCATATTTGATAAGAGGATTCATTACAGATTTATCCCATTTTTATCAAGCATATAACGTATTTCTATTCAAATTTTCTTTTCTACTTTTTACACATACTTATTAAAGCTGATTTCTTCAGACGCTTTGTTTCTGCAATATTTACAATTGTTTTTTACACAAGGCGGAGGACATTAATTGTATATTTTAAAAATGCTCTTTTTGTAATTCGAGCAGAGTGCTTTCTTCTAAATCAGGTACTTCATAAAATAATTATGATACAATATTGGCAAATTGTATTTGAACAATTTAAGGGAGGCATTTATTTTCCATTTTTTCTCTCTTTCCTCAAATAAAACTTATTACTTTGTTATTTATTGCTTAAGCTTCAAAATTTACAAAAAAAAAAACTTTTTTTTTTTAATTTTAAACTTTTTACTTTTAAATTTTAAATAAGTTTCATGTACAGTTCGGAGATTCTATTAATTTTAATATAATCCACCTATTTCACTTTCAGGGGGTCCGACTTGCAAAAAAAGGAAAAAATATCTCTCGATCTTTGATGCTCGCACTTGTACGCTATCATTGTAGCTTCGTTAAATCTCTTTAAACTTACGGGCTCTAAAAACCCACAACGCTCCTGCCAGCATGGAACTCTCATTTTTTTTCTATTTTTGCTGTTTTCTCTCCTATGTAACCACCCGGAAGAGTACAGGAAATATCGCTAATACATACGGCGAAATTCGAGGAAGAGCTCAATGTATGCGGCCTGCCTGTTAATTCTCCACAATAAATTTGTTAACTTTGTTAGATCGGGCAATTTAGTGGAATATTTGAGATAATATATATATATATATATATGTTTTATAATTAAATAAATATTTCTCTTTTGCTGAAAAATTCCTACAAAACCAAATGATAAAATTATTTCCATTTTTCAGTTTCATAATATCATTATTTACTTGCATATCTTAGAAAGCTTCATATATTATAAAACTTATAGTGGATTTTATGTTTTTAAATTATTTCTATTTGATCTTAGCAATTTCAAATTTGATGAGTCAAAAATTCAGTATTACATGATTTATAGTGTTGTTATGAATCGAATAATTGAAATGAGTGCATCGAACGCTAATTTTTAACAAACTAATAAAGGTAGGATGTATTAATTCGCGCATTGCATGAAAAAAAGAAGTGATTGACTTCTGAAAGATTGTACAGTATATTGAATACTTTTTTCTTTGAATTTTTTCTGAATTAATTACGATGCATACTTATTTTTTCTTACTTTTTTTAATTGCTTTAGTTATTAAATTATATTTTAACGATGCCAAACATGAATCAAATGGATGTTAAACGCATTCCACATTTTTTTTTTTTTTTGTATTTATTGTTAAGAAACACTTCTTATTTCAATTCAAACCAATTACAATACAATGTTTTTAAGTGACAATTGATGATAATTTTAAGATTTAAAAATCGAACTAAGAGATATTTATTGATTACTCTAAAATTCTTCAACTATATTTCTTATGGTTTTCCCATGCTAGCGTACCTGAAATGTAAAAAAATCATTATAAAGTGAAAATTTGTAATATTTTCACTTTATAATGATTTAAATTATTTCCATTAAAAGCTAAAAAGCTGAAAGTAGACGAATTTCACACAAAATCGAGATCAAACCTAAACACCAAATTTGCTATGGGAGAAGTTGATTATTCAATTCCTTCTATTAGCTCTCACTCTCCCAATATATATCTTGTTCAAATTTTCAATCGTTCATAAAATGCTTTTTATTTCTCCACTGAAGTTCAAATACAATTTTTTTGAACTTGTAGTAGATGACACTTGATGTCAATACAGTTTTTTCAAATATTAATTCAGTAATTAAATTTATTTAATTAGTTTTAGGTTTTTTTTAGATTTAAGTTGCATGTATCTACCAATAGATGGCGCCAGATAAACTTAAAAAAATGAATGAAAATTATTTATAAAGGACTTTCTGCAATATAGTGAAAAAAAAAGTAGGAATTGACTATAAATTATTTTTTTTTATATTACTTGTTTTTTGCATTATTTCATTCATTCAGAAGACCGTTAAAAGCTGACTTCTCTTTGTCGATGTTTGTTGTTGGAAAGTTTATGGGCACATTTTTCACCATTTTTTCAACTTAAATTTCAGGTTATTTTAATAATATTAGGTATTTAATATTTTCCAAAATTTATAAATTTAAAAAAGGACTTTAGGATCAAAACCATTAATGAGATGTTTTACTTCCGCAACTTCTGTAGTATTCGAAATTCTCCTAGTTGATGTACTGATAGAATGGCTATCAGCTGAGCAACTGAAACTATGGAAAGTTTGAAGTTTTACTATTGGATCAAATGATATTTTATTATCAGTATACCAAAACCTAAGTAAGTTTTAAAAATGAGAGCTTTATCCCAACCAGTATAATTACTTCTACTTCTATAGGAGGTCAATAATGGATGAACGATAGAATCTAATCATTTGCTTGTTAATGTCATAGAGAAAATTTTTTTTTAAAAATATAATTGAGAGAGTGTGTTGGCATCCAACGGTGGTATGAAAAGAATAAGAGTAAGGTATAATTCTTAGGAATACATAGCTATGTGTTAATTATAAATAACACGTTATCGAACTCTAATATCTTTACTGAATACAAGAAATAAGTCATAAATAAAAAAAATTACATATGGTCTTTAATACGCATCAAATAACATCTAGAAATCGTATTGTTATTCTTATGCATTTCAACACAATGGAATAAATAGGCTACTACCGATTACCGAACAGTCATAAATGCTTCTCATCTCATCTTAATTTACAATATCGAATCATTTACTTGAGTTAGGCAGCTAGATTAACTGTTGCGCATATGTGAAGATGAATTATTTTTTTTTAAATGGCAATAAATTAAGGATAATTAACAACGACGTAGAGAAAAAAATAAAGTGAAAAAAAAAATTTAAAAATTTTGAAGAAAGAATTTTCAAATATCCGATACACTTAGAGATCAGTTGCAGGCAGAAGCCTTAAAAATGATCATTGTTAAAAAAAAGTTAGAAAAAAATAAACCTTTAAAAATATTCTTTTTATTTCACAAAATACAGGAGGTAAATAAATACTAAATTACACTTCACTTATTGGTAGAATAATTTAGGTGTGCAACGTCGCAGGAAAAAACGGGAATGATCCTACTCCTACTTCTCCTTGCAAACGTTGCTCCCATTCGGCATTTAATTGTAAGAAAAAAAAATAAAGGTAAAAATCGATACTCAGATACACAATTAACTAACTCAAATTTCTGCAGTGTCAGTATTGTTATCGCTTGTTACGGATAACATGCACTGCGTTTCATCAAAGAAAGAAAACTCTCAAAGAACAAAGAATTATTCTTATCAATCAAAACCTCTCATCGGCCAATACGACACTTCCAATTCAGGTAAAGGCTAATGTTTTTCGGTAAAGTCGTTTCCGTTTTCGCCCACCGCTAGTTTAAATTTCGCGATAGCGTTTTCACTAGGTTTTGCAGAAAAACCAAATTATTTCAAATCCTCGAGTAGATATAAACAGTGAACAATGCCTTCCATTTAAGTCTCATTTGATTTTTGATATAAAGTTTCATGTAATAAAATGAGCTGCAAGTATTTGACTATCCGTGTGCCTTTCTTAGTCAGCAAATCTGCCTGCACATTACCTAAAGTGTCACAGTGTCCAGAGATCCACAAGAAGACTTCTAGAATCAATCTTTCAAGAAGATATAGACATTCTAAGATATTCTTATAGGAGAATGTACGATATATAAGGAGAGATATTACCCTATGTTTTGTATGGCAACATTGGAGTCCGACAGAAAACACCTTGTCATAAAATTGTCTTGGGACATGTTGTTGCAGCGCCACACAGAAGATAGCCATTACTTCTCATTTGAAAGTGGTTATTTATTTTCCGACAGGAACACAGAGAGAAAAAAATTGAAGCTCATATTCCTGTTTCGACGTTTGGTGAATGTTCAGTCAAGGAACTGTCCGTATAAATATATAAATATTCAGGTTCGGCGTAGCGGGTATAGATGGTCTCAAATGCTAGGATCTTCAAACTCTCCCATGTTAACTGACTCTTAAGAGTTGGTTGAGCAAGATTAAGATTAGAAGTTATATCGATGTAGTTTAAAGGATTGTGCATTTTTAAAAATCGCTGAATAATTTCATTACCAATTTCCAGATCTGCCTTCAAGTCAAGATTCCTCTGAAAAAAAAATCATTTTGTGTTTTCAGTTGTCTCTGTTTATTTTCAAATCTATCCCAAAAGTGTACTTCAATTCTAGTTAAATTTCAATACAGAGCAAGAGCCATCTCATTAATAATCATCTGGATGGGTCTACTATTTGTCAAAAGCAGCTTTGAGTAGATCAACGATCATCCTAGGTGCCTTTTTCGCAGTAACTCCAATTTTGTAATCCAGTACTCTGGAGAAGTGACTAAGAATTCGCAACATAAGTAATAACAGGCAAAATAAGAGTTTTATATATGTTTTTCAGGGTTGTTCTGTCGCATCTCCAAAGACAAGCAGCTAGATGTTTAAGGATATGGAGGCATTTTTCAACCTTCTCTATAATGCTGTCATACGCAGTT
The DNA here is from genome assembly GCA_021605075.1 of Caerostris darwini. Classification (NCBI taxonomy): domain Eukaryota; kingdom Metazoa; phylum Arthropoda; class Arachnida; order Araneae; family Araneidae; genus Caerostris; species Caerostris darwini. The sequence goes on along the minus strand of BPLQ01002331.1, from coordinate 41,571 downwards.
TCCAGCTTAACTTATTGTCGAAAACAACTACCAAGTGCGTAAATTTATCGGTATTTAACAATTCTTGTTATCTGTAAAACAACTAAGGTCGGATATAAGGTCATGCATCAGTGAAAACGTTTGAACCGTAGATTTTTTAAGGTTCACTGACATATTATTTTCCTCGCACCACTTGGATAAAACCCTCAGGTGCTCTGTTGAGTATCTTTCCTATTTGGAATTTTTTAACTTGAGTCCAAATAACCAAATCACCTGTAAAAAGAAGATATTCCACTCCCACAGCCTATAAGGACAGAATAAAATCGTGTATATATACATTAAAAAGGAAACAGCTACAGGCCCCCCTCCCCGTTGGAGAAATCGCACCTAGAGGATATCGCGTTTGAAGGTAGAACTCCCGAATTCACAATTTCTCTGATGCAGGAATGAAATAAATTAATTTAATATGTTGTCTTCCAGTCCCATTCCTTTAAGCTTTGGGATCTTCTTCTCTCGCCAGATGACGTCATAAGCTTATTTAAAGTCTATATAGATTTCTGCCATAATTTTCTTTTTATCGAGGGAATCCTTAACCAATTTCCTGAAATGTGCCACTTTATCAGCAGTAGGCATATTTCTGCGAAAACATATTTGTTCGTTACCAAGTGAATCACAAGTTTCAAGGAAAAAATTTCGATCTGTTTACAGCCCTGAGCTCACCAATTTGTTCATTGTGCTAGTAAGTGAGATGGCTTTAACTGAAGTAAGCTTTAAGTATTTGCGGTGTATTTTTCTTTTTTAAATATGAACAATCATAGCTCTCCTCCAATCGCCAGACACAATACCCGTCTCCCAAATATGGTTGAAAACTCCCAGTAGAGTTGACTTAGCATTAGGTCCAATATGTTCAAAGGATTCGGCATGAATTTTATCCCTTCTCTGTGACTTTTTGGCTTTGAGATTATTCAGGCAAAAGATAAATTCCCTTTAAGTGAAAGGCAATTCAAAAATGCTCCCTAGACCAATCAGGTCATGCATCTGAGGCGGAGGAAGGGGCTTTATATTCCATTTTTAGAACTCCCGATGCCTCCCTAACGTAAGCTCCTTTTCTCTGCGAACGGCATTATGTCTGTGCGAATGCATTTATCATGGCCTGATCAGAAAAGAGTTCTCTGTCACGGAAAAAATAGGTATATTTTAAGGGGCAACTTTTCAGTTGATAGAATAGAAACAAATCTGTACGTCTTCAAGTTGTCTTGCTTGTAGTTTATATTTTCTATAAAGTTATTAAAGGCTTTTCGGTTTGTCGCAAGGAGAGTTCTCTGAAAAACTGCAGCCTGTCTCCTCCACATTCTGACATCAGCTAATCTCCCAGTTTACTAAGCCATTTTTCCTTAACAAGTCTCTTTTCTTCTTTATTTCACTGAGTTCCTCAGACCAAAAATACTCGAACCTCTCAACCATATCAATGGGAATACATTTTTTTTCTCATCTAAGCACTAACTCGTTAAACAGCTTGGATTCCTCCAGAATCAAAGTAAAACTACGTCACTTCTTGTCTTTTCGGAAATTCCATGAAATCTTTAAAGCATCCTTGTTGACCCGTTTGGGAATGGTCAAATTAATTGTGGCAATTACCTGTCTGTGCCCTGAACCTGGATCTTCGATAATATTTCATTGCGTGAACTGTACATGTTCATTCGAGACACAGAGTAGGTGAAGAATGTTTCCAACCCTATTATAATGTAGAAGTATCTGTGGATCTGAGGATTTGCAAACAACATCAAGAGGGAAATAATAAAGTACAAATGTGATGAATGAAAGCAGATTTTTCATTAAAGTTTAGCAGGTTTTTACAAATGAATGTTATAATTTGAAATTTAATAATATGTACGAAATAATTTTTACAATAAATTTTTATTTTTATTACAATTAATACGCATAGTTATCCAAATTTAGAACATGCATAGCATACCAGATTTCTGAAACTTATTTTTTTGTGAATTTATTTCGACTTATTTGTATAAGATTGTTGAAAGATTTTGTAAATTTATTTCTCTCGGGGATTCATTATAAAATTAAAGAAAAACATTCGAAAACTCTTGTTCAATTATGCGTAAATAATTCCTGTATTGATGATATATTTTTTCCACAATTACATTGTCAAAATTATGTTACTAATTTGAATTACTATCATAAAATATTAATCTAATTAGGAATTTATTATTGCCATTGTATCCATTTCAAATATAATCATCAAAAAAGGTAAGTTATACATATTATTTTTCTTAAGTATCCTAAGCATAATTGATAATTTATATTTATTTTAGAATAAATGCATTTACTCATTTTATTTAATGATTTATATATTTTATTTTTTTAATAAACTCTAAAAATAACTATTTAATAACTGACTATCAGGATGGGAAAAGAAATGCATATATATAGAAAAACAAACGATTAAAAGTACATGGAAATTAGATTTTTTTTCAGGAAATAAATCTATATATTAAGAGCTATTCAACAAGGAGTTTGCTCAGCTCTGTTCCTATGTAGGGCTGTTATTTGGCTAGTACAGTCAGAAGACGGTGACTGATTTCTTGTCACCCTCCCTTCCTCTTGTTCACCTTGTCGGAATAGACAGAAGAAAGATAATTTGTTGTTGCCGCATGATCGAATATATGTATGCGTGTAAATTTGTGCGTATGATGGTATGTGGATATGTATACTTGTATATTTATATGCATGTAAGTATGATGCTTGTGCTCCTGAATTAATGCTTGCGTACGTGTAACTATATAAATGTGCTTTCATTTATGTTCTAGCGCGTGTATCTATACCCTCGAGCATGTATATGTCCGTGTTTGCGTGTGTGCGTACGTTATGTTTATATGTACGTATGTATGTTCTTGTGTATATATGCGCTTATGTATGCTTTTACATGTGCTTGTGTATATATGCGCGTATGTATGTTTTTACATGTGCATGTGTATGTATGTGAATATGTATGATTTTTTTCACAAACAAATATTATAAATATTCAACTATTGGAAAAATTTAGATTATTTATTTAACTTACAAAAACCATTTATTCAACTTTAAATAACGTTTTTAAGAGAATATTTAATAAAAAATCCATCGGTGAATTTGAAGATTCAAAAGGAAAGAATTATTTACTTTCCAGACAATATATCTACCTTTAAATTTAGAATGACGTATACTATAGCCACATGGCACAGAAAAACTGAATGTTGTAATATACGGAGTTAAAGTTATGGAACAGGATAATTTAGAAATGTAAGAAACATAAGAGCAAAAGTTTGATAATCATTAAATAACTTCTGGTTCAACTTTTAAATTTTAAAATCGGGAAATAACTAATTGTCCCTAAAATGGACAATAGAAATCATTTTTTTTATTAAATATGTGTTGTAGAATAAATTGTTGTAGTTGTAAAAGTATATTTTATTATTCTTATAATTTATAGATTTCTGATTGTTCTAAAATAATTTGCGATTAGAACAATCAAAAAGTTGGTTGTTAATTGTTTTACATCGAATACTACAAATATTATTGAAGCAAATTTACGAAGTTCATACGGTTGTTTGGCCATTTCCATCATTAAGAAACTTTTTTTCAGATTCTTCAATAATTGTTTTGATTAATATGTGTTCTATCTATCTATTAACTGTTACACGTTTTGCCAAAACTGAACAAATATTAGCATCCTTAAAAAGTTTCTTTTTAAATGATGTTCATTAACATTTTATATTCCAATTGAAAAAAAACATTGAATAAATATATAATGTTCTTCCACATGCAGATGCATATGTGCGCAAACCTATTTATACATATGGACATGGCCATTAGCATACGCACATACGTACACAAACACACAAGCGCATGCATATACAAAGGGACACGCACAGGAATACAAATGCATTCATATGTACTTTCATATACAGTAACACAAGCACACCCACGTGCACACACATGTAATTGTACATACATTTACATGCACATTAAAGTACAGTCACATACATACGCACACACAAACAATTGCATATAAATGCATAAGCACACACATACAATTGTACAGACATGCTCATGCACCTTCATATACTTGTACATGCACATGCACTTACATAAACCTTCATATGCACTAATATAAACTTAAAAATGCATATATATATATATATATATATATGGACACACAAGTGCATGCATATACATATACACATGCACATACAAACATAAACGCGCATAACTAAAACAATTGCCTTTCACCTTGATATACAGATACATACACATACAAATTCCCATACTTACTATTTTATTTAAAAGGTTTTTCAAATACTGTACCCCTTACAGATGAATCAACATTTCAAAATTGCATATAAATATTAATTTTCAAAAAAGTGCAGTGTTTAATAATAAATGTTTTTTTTTTTTTTTTTTTTTTGCTACAAACAAGCAAAAAACATTATTAGCAGAGATATAAAAGTTTAATTGCTTTCTATCAGCTAGAAAGTAATTCTGCTGGTTTCATGTTGGAGAACGTGAACACTTTTTGCTATCCAAAAAATGACGTTTCCTCAAAAAGTTCTTGAAAGTTCTATGTAGTGTAACAAAGCTCTGTGGTGCGACTTGCTTTGCTAACACTGAATATTGTCCATTCAATGGTCAGATTAAAATGTGCAGTAGTTACAAAGGATGTTGATAAAATCTTGTGAACAAGATTTTTTTGTTGAACATCGATGTTTCTCATGTTCCTCTCAGGAATTCCACGACCAGTAATCTGACGGATGGAAGAGAGGAGGGCAGTGATTGCCAGGACAATTTTTAGAAATAAAAGTCCTGCATATGCGATTCCTCCAAGTAACAGTCCTGCATATGTGAGAAATTTCAGCAGGCAGCCCGAACGTCGACGAATAAATGTTTTCATATATAGTCACAATCCCTGTCGAGTCTCCTCGGTTCTGAAGGTAGTGACAGAAACGGATGCCATCAGCATATCTAACCCTGAACCCTTCTGCGCTCCCCACCATTAGGCCACGAATCTTGATTAATCAGGCTAATAAAGCAAGAAGAATTTCCTATGCCTTACCTAAGATGTGATTTTTTGGTCCATCATAATTTGTAATCTCCAGTAGTAGATAATGTTACTATTTAGTAGTAGTATTTTATAGTAGTACTACTCCACTATAGATTCTGTTATTATTTTTCGAGCCCAACTGCAAAAACTTTTCCCATTTTATATCCATTTCTAGAGTAGTTACTAGAAAATATCAAATTATTTTGGTGAAGAAAAGATTTATTGATGAACAGAAAAATATTTAGAAGTATTTGCTTACTATTGTTCTTGAAGAGTTAACAGATTTTTAAATTAGCCTAAAACCTTGTCATTTTATTATTTTGCCTCAAAATGCAAAATCAAAGATTGAGACAAAATAAAATACAATTGTAAAAAAGTATCCAGGAATAAATTCAATTTAGATTTTGAAATTAGTAAAACCATAAAATTTAAATATATCTATAAACATACATTTTTATTAACAAATATACATAAAAATAAATATGCAGGGTGATTATAATTAAAGTGACCCTATTCAGACCCCTCTAGAGCGCGTTCTGCCAAACGGATTTTGATGAACCTTGATATATACCGTATATGAACCATGGGGAAATAAAAAAATAATAATAACAATAATAAATAATAAAAAAAATAGTTCAGATTTTGACCACCATGGGATAATTTTCAAAAATTCCTTGTGCAAATTTATCAAACCGATAAAGAGATTTGCAGTCAAAGACAAAAAATCATTCTGCGTGCCTTTGTAATTGTTAATCATGGCCTTACAGAAGAAAAACTGAGCTTTATTGGTAAAACTGCTTTATCTGAACGGCAGCAATAGTTTAGCTGCATTACGTGAACATCGTCATTTAAAGGGATTGCTAAAAGGGCACATATCGAAGAATGGTTTGGAGAAGATGGTTATGAAATTTGAGGAGACTTGAGAATCGAGTGTGCTGCCAGGAAGAGGGAGGAAACGAGTTGCGATGGATACTACCGAAGAAGTCGCTACTGCTGTGATTGAAAGAGCCTTCACTTCCTGCTGTTGTTCAGAAAGTGTCACGTGAGTTGGCGATTTCTTGGTTTACATTACGAAAAATTCTGCGATCCATTTTAAAATGGTATCCGTATAAGATCCACGTGGTACAAGTGCTGCAACCTCAAGACTACCAAACAAGCTATAAATTTGCTTGCCAATTTGTGGTGAGAATGGAAGATGGTGACGCATGGCCTTGGCAAAATCTATGGTCAGATGAGGCGCACTTTTCTTTAGATGGAACTGTGAATATTCAAAATTCTCGCAATTTTACCTCTTAATATCCTGCACCAACAAACACTGCATTCCGATTGTGTGACTGCATGATGTCGATTTTCAACTGATTTTATCCTCGGTCCGTTTTTCTTTGAAACTTCCACTCTTCAAGGTCCTAAAACGCCCTTAAACAGTGAACTCCAGCAGAACACTGTCATCATGCAAGATGGAGCAACTCCTCACTATGGGCGTCAAGTCAAAGAACTGCTACTTGCTAACTTAGGCGAGAATCGTGTGATATCCAGAGTTTTCTCTCCTGTCCTCCTTGTTCACCTGACTTAAATACCGGATTAAAATATCTTGTTAATGGAGGAGGAATTAGGTCTTTACCTGAGTTGAAATCCAGCATTATATGCCATGTTGCTAAAATTACTCAAGAGTTTCATCGCGCTGCCATTGAAAACGCTATAATGCGATTTCAGACGAATAATTAATGTCAATGGATCACACTCGAGCATATTTCTGTACTTGAATAAATTTTAATCATTCTGACAAATTTTTTGTCCTTTTTTAGCCATAATTCCTTCTGGTGGTGAAAATCAGAACTATTTTTTATTGCAGAATTCTTTTCCCCATAGTCCATATACCGTATATACCAAGTTTTATCAAATTCCGTTGGTTTAAAAGGGTTCTAGAGGGGTCTAAATAGGGTCCCTTTAAATATAACCACCCTGTATATATACTCATGTCCATAAATTAAGGATAATGAAGTTCAGGCAAAGAAAGAGACAGAAGCAAAACAAATTTGACTTATTTGTAAAGTCTATTTATTAAACAAAAGGTAAAGAGCAAAAAAGATGATATATGTTTGACATAATTAATAAAAATTGCAATTTTTAATTACACCACTCATCAAGCAATGCGCTCTGAAGATCCGGTTGACAGGTGGGAGCGGGTTGACGGGCTGCAATTCGTCGGCCAAGAATATCCCACACATGCTCTATTGGATTCAAGTCCGGTGAGTATGCTGGCTAATTCATACGGGTGATATCCTCCAATTGAAGGCATTCGTCTACAATGTTTGCACGGTGAGGACGGGCGTTGTGATCCAAAAACAGAAATTCAGCACCCATGGCGCCCGGAAACAAACGTACACGTTGTTCCAGAATGACATCCCGATAGATGTGGCCTGTCATCGTTACACTCAGAACATGCAGGTCAATCATTCCTCTGGAACCAAGAATAATTCCTCCCCAAACGAGCCATCCTGCACCACCGTAACGGTGTCGTTTAATGGTGTTCTCTTGGTGGTAACGGGTACCTGGTGCTCTCCATATGAAAGTCCGGCTAGAATCAGACTGCAAACTAATCCTGGACTCGTCGGAAAACATCACACCAGACCACTGTTGCGGTGTCCACAATGCATGCTCTCTACTCCAGGTTAATCGCAAGCGACAGTGAGTTGTAGGCCTGTCAGATGTGGAACACATCTGACAGGCCTACGAGCATATAGACCAATGTGCCCTAAGCGTCTGTACAAGGTCTGCCTTGAAACTGTCATACGGCTAGCTGAAGAGAGCTGACGAGACAGGTCTGATGCTGTGCTCCGTCTGTTTCTTTTGGCAGTAACTGCTAAATACCGGTCCTCATTCGGCTTTGTATCTCGGGGGCGACCTGTGCTGTAACATCCTGTGATGAAACACTGGGCGATTCCAAGTTCCTCGGATACTTCCAGCTGGGTACGTCCACATTCCAGTCGTCCGATAATTCTACCACGTAAAAAATCATCCAAATGCTTCCTTTGTGCCCTAACTATGCGGTTATTGCACTAAAAAGGCTTTAAACGCTTCTGAACGTGTGCTTCTTTGCCACCATTCCTTATATACCCCCTCTCTTACACTCTCGTCATTGTGACACTATCTTCATCTGGTGGTTTCCTGTAAGTTGCATATTCTTCTTCAAGATGTGTGTGATAATTCTACAGATGAAATTTTTATTTTAGAGTTCAATTTCTGTGAGATTCTGAATTATCCTTAATTTATGGACATGAGTGTATAATCCAAAAGAAAATTATAATTGCATTTAAATAAAAAAAAAATGCTTTAAATATACTAGATAACTGAAAAAAAATAAAAAGAAATAAATTTGGATCTTGAATTATTTTATAATTTATTATCTTATTTGTCTATGAAAAATATAGTATATATAATAGTTAATATTTAAGAATAAAAGTAAGATTAAAAGATGCCAAATATAATTAAGTCGAAGGGACATAATATCTTTCCAAACGAATATTAATCATTTGAACATTTTTTTTATCGTTCTTCATAAATCATACAGTTTTACTCATCTATTAAGAAATTTAATCTTTAAAAAATTGGTTTCTAGATATTTATGTTATTCCGAGGCAATTTGGAATCACATTTGGGATCCTGATACATTGTAAGGATTATTTGTGTGTAAGGCCTTGTTTGCATTTGAGGAATACATTGGAACTTTATCGTAAGTTCTTAAATAGCAAAAATAGCAATTTTAGTAATTAAGAGTAATAATTTTTGTAAATTCATTTAGACGAATGTAGGTATAACTGTACCAGTTTTATTTTTTAATGTACTACTGTCACTATAGGCACGCTACGTAAATAACTATTACTTATCTTTGTAAAATACACTCATGTCCATAAATTAAGGATAATTCAGAATCACACAGAAATTGAACTCTAACATAAAAATTTCACCTGTGCAAGTATCACACATCTTGAAGAAAAGAGAAATATGCAAATTACAGGAAACCACCAGATGGCGCGACTAATACGTCACAATGACGAGTGTAGAGAGAGGGGTAAAAATCGCAATTTTTATTAATTATGTCAACATATATCATCTTTTCTGCTCTTTACCTTTTGTTTAATAAATAGACTTTACAAATAAGTCAAATTTGTTTTGCTTCTGTCTCTTTCTTTGCCTGAACTTCATTATCCTTAATTTATGGACATGAGTGTATTACGAGTAGGTGAAACAAATTCTAGAATACTAATCAGATAAATGCACAGATGACAAGAAATGCAATATTAAACGGTATAGTAGGCATCCAGAGTAGCCTGAGAGAGAATGAAATGGATAATAAATGTATTTTATATTTTTAGGTACCTACAATTAAAAAATTAATTATTTATCTTCTTATTTCTATTCAAAATAATTATAATACTATAACTTTAGTATCAGCTATTAGAAATTTTTAAACTTTAAAATCGAAATACAACACAATTATTGATTACTCTAAAAATTTTACAGTAATGATTTTTATATGCTTTTCCAACTATTCCGCACGAGCGAGAAAAGATTGAGAGAAATTTAAAAAACAGAAACTGGAAATTGAAAATTTGCATCATTCGGCTTTCAAAATATCTGAAATTAAAAAAGTCACTGAAATGGAAAGTTTACAAAAATTTTAGATAATTTCGGTTATTTTAAATTCAAAATGGCGGAAGGTATTTCGGAATGAAAAGTGTATGCTACAAAATATTAATTTCTCTTTATTATACATTTTGTTGAAATATTGCATACTCAATTTTGATGATTTAAATATTTTGAAAAATTTTAGAACATAAATTTTTAAGATTTCAACAATTTGAGAAAGATTTTCAGGAAACTGATAGGAGTATTTAATCAACAATCTGGATGATATCAACGCTGATAACAGCTAGCTTTAAAATCATCGGTGGGCCAAACGCCTATTGATCGGTATTTAATCTGTAGTTTTATCTCTTAAATAAACATTCAATTCAGCAAATAATATTTATTTCTTTTTTCGTTTATTATATCGATTTTTGTTCTGCCGAATTCTAATAACTCTAACCTCAGTCAAATAGCTTCTCAAACTTTTGGTCTTAATGTGTATATTATAATAAGAAATAATTTAAATAATAGCCATAATTTTTTTTAAATTTAAGATGGTACTAGAAAAATGTAATACGCTATTATAAAATGTTAGATATTAACAATTTAAAAAACGTTTCTTTTACACACAAAACTTTTTTACTTGTTTCCAACTTTTTAAAATACATTTTTAATAAAATAAATATGCAATTGGAATCACAATGGACCGTGAAATAATTTCAAACCCATTCAGCATAGCTACATTCAAGAAATTGCAAAAACTTCTTTAACATAGAAAATTTCAATTTACTAAAAAAATTATGTTTTTCGGCATGTTAAATACAAATTTCTACAGCATACAGACGCGTATCATGAATAATATAAACCTACGGTAAAGAAATGTAATGCGAAAGAGAAAGCCTCTTGTATTTATTTTCTTCAACTAGAGAGATGAGGATAAAGTGAGAAATAAGTAATTCGTGGAATAATAAATAAAATTTTTTTTTTTGAATTTCTGCCTGAATAAAACTGATTGAAATTTAATAAATTTATTTATTTATCTAATAACTGTATAAATATAACTGTTAATACATGACAAATATGGTCAATTATTCATTTCTGCCTTTTTATACACATACACACAACAATTAAAAAAATCTTTGTTGTCAAAAAATTTTAAAACTCAATCATATATCATCACCTGCTCTTTCTGATGGTTCAGTTGAAGTCATATCATCTTCATTTCCTCAAATTGAAAAATATACAAAAGATTTGACAAAACCTAAAAAATGTCTAAATAAGGTTAACACTATCAAATATAAAATGAAATCATTCTTCATTTTTTTTTTTATAAATCCATTCCATGTCTTAAAAATGGGAGTGAGTGAGTAATTGTGACTTGGATGTTTACAGATTCAAACAGGGCTGGATCACAGTGTTGGTAATTGCGACAGACATTTGATATCGATGAGATCCTTACAAAATTCTACAAGCTAAAACATTTCATTATTTGCACAATAAATCAATAAGACGTACTGGTTTTCAAGAAAATTAGAAAGAAGATGTTGAGTGCGAATTTTCTAGATGCAATCCTTCGTGGTTCCCAACAGTGGAATTCTTCAAAATACAATCTTTTTGAAGCAAAAGCACCCATTATTCCATTAGGAGCCTAAGGATGACTGAAATGAACACGATATAATTATCATTGCAAAATACAAGAATTATCAATCATTAATTTTCAAAACATAAAAAACAAGTAAGACGTAAAATATTGAAACTACACAAGGGAGAGAAAAAGGGATTTAAGGGAAAAATTTTATTCAGGAAGATACTTAAATCAGTAAAAAGATTTAATTGATCATTTTAAACTTAATATCATTTTATTAAGTTAAATTAATACATATAAGAAATTGGTTAATTTCTGATTGACATCCCAATTTTTTATCGGTAGTAACTGAATAAGGTACAATTTAACAAGTTTATAGTCTTTAGCAAAATAGAGTGTACTCAACAGTATATATATATATACGCGTGTGGGTTTAATACCACTTATTTCTAACATTATTCTACTTACATCATAACATATTATGTCGATATTTAGCAATTTCATGAATTTATATAAGGAAAATAATCATAATATATAAAGGGAATAAAAGAAAAATCAAAATTATATATAAGAATAAAAGTAAATTATGAACAGAAATATTATCTTAAATAATAATAAATAAAAGAATGAAGAATTGTTTTGTTTTATATTTGGTAATATTAATCTTTATTTAGTTTTTTTTAGATTTTGCGCGATGAAAATGTAACAATACAAATGAAAATTGATTATTTGACTGATTGCAGAAAAAAGTCAACGCTATAAATAATGACTAAAATTGCAAATAAATTGATAAGTTAATTAAAAATAAAGCAGAATACACTTTACATTCAAGATCAAAAAATAATTTATCAACTTTAATCATAATTATTAAAAAATTTAAATCTTCATAATATGAAGTATTTTTAGGGAAGATTGCAGAAAATAAGCAGTTTTTGGTTTTATTTATACTTTTTTAATTGAATTATTATAAAGAAACACTTATTAATACTTATTTTTGTAAGAAAACTTAATCCCTTATTTCTTTAAACTAATTAATGATAAAAAAAGTAGAAAGTGTAGAAAAAAATCGTACGCTGTGGGATTCACTTATCCACAGTTATTTTAAAACAAACAATAATAATTACATATTTGTTCTTTGTTTAAAACAAATAAAGAGCAAATGTGTCAATTATTTTATATTGAAATAGAATGCTATTGTCCCTGCTCACATTTTTCTGAAAACAGTCCAGATAAAATGTTAATTACAATTTAATAGGATGAAAAAAACCCCTTAAGATATCTTCAGAGTAGTTTCTTATTAATTATCTATAAACCTGATGAGATAATTACCATTAAAAATAAAATAAACTACTCCTTCTTTAAGTATTATTTCACTTTAAACTTTTTTTTTTAAATTTCAGAAAGGATGATTTTATCGTACATTTTCTTTGACACGTTACACCAATCAAATATTTTAATGAGAATATTTTTTTTTATTTATTTTAATAAGAAGTTTCACTTCGTATTGCGTTTTGTTCTTAATTAGAATTTGCCACATTATTGTGTCACTTCAATGCTTCAAATTAAGTAGCAACCATATCTTTCTTACGCTTCAGAGAATTCACAAGTAAAATTAAACCCAGTTGTATGTTTTTGATTATTTTTTCCATTAAATATGAAATGTAATATTATACAATTTTTTTAATTGATGGATATATAATGGATTTTAAAAATGAATTTTTTATATATTTATACTTTAAAATGAAGCTTAAAATTCTATATGAATCACCTTGTATTGACATTCAGGTAAGAAATTTTAAAATGAAGCATAAAAGTGTGAAGTATTTGCTGCCTTATAAATATTGAAGACTTAATATTTAACTAAACTTAAGTACCATTGACAACATGAATAATAATAAATCGGTAACAAATCTCGTGATACAAAATTTTATGCACCAACTCTTTATTTATTTTTAATAAACAGCTGCCCTTAATTAGCCTATCACTTATAGATGTGCACAAGTAATCGTCACAATCATTTTCTTATCGACAATCAGGCCTATTTCAAGGGCTAGAAAACCGACGCATGCATCAATCAAAAATGTCCAAGAATGAAAGACTTGTTTGCAATCAGTCTCATCACTTCTCATTCGTATGATTCTGGAACTATTTGTAAAGACACGATTAAATTTTTGAGGTAAATAATTTAAATATTACATGTTTATTATATTCAATATTGAGACAGGAAAAAATTTTCAATTTCTAATAATTTTGATTAAAACAATAAATTAGATAAAATAAAAAAAAGTTATTATTTTCCGAATATGATAATGTAATTATAACTTTGCGAATATTTATTTGATTTTATTTATGATTGTTCTTAATATAGTAACTTAATGAATCATGTAATGTAAAAATAATCCCAAAAGTTGTTCTTTCTCAAATAACCCATAATTTATTTAAAAAATATTTTTTTTAAACTCTTCAAAAACTCTTGTTTTATATTATCACCTTTAAAATTTTAGCTTTTATAGCATATACATTTATGCATTGAACAACAATATCCTAAGAATGTACATATTTAATAATGTATAAATTAATAAACGATATGTTTTTTATTAGATTTGATTAATAAGAAATTCTACTGTAATTATTTAATATAATTTTTAACATAATTGTAACTTTTCCGTAACACTTTTTAAGGCATTTATTTTAAATCTTAAGTCATGAATTTCTTTAATACATATAAAAAATGTTTTTAAAAATTAAATGCATTGGTAAGGTTTGCTAATAAAATATTTTATATTATTTCTTTATTTAAAACTATTAGTATTTTGAATTCAATTAAGTAATTTCTCTTAAAATATTATATTTATAATACTTCTCCCGTATAAAAACAATGTTATTAATATTTAATACATTATTAACAATAATTTTAAAACAATATTTCATTAATTAAAAATTATTCATATTATTCTTAAAATATTTATATATTATATTGACAATATTTCTTTTGATTAAAAATTATTTGCATATAAATTGTTCTTAAATTATTATTTTATTTCTATAGTTGAATAAAACGTATAAGTTATATAATTTGAAATGTTTTTAATTACTTCTTTAATTCAAACAAAATATTATTCGTAAAGGATTTTAAATGATTTTTAATATTATTTATTTGAATTGAAACAAATTTCTATTTAAGCGCAAGTTATCCTTATTTTGAGGTTGCAATTGATTCTTTCATATCTATATATTTTTTTTTATGTAATTTTAAAAATTATTAATATGTAAGTTATTCTCATTAAAATTTTTTTACGTAATTTAAAAATATATACTTTATTCATAAGTAAATTTTCTTCTTAAACGATTATTTTAATAACTAAAATAAAATATACATACATAAATTATTATTCTTGTATTATTTATATGTATATCATTCTTTAATTAAAAGAAAATGCTATAATTTTAAGTACTAAGAATATATTTAGATTATTTCTTTAATTCAAAATTTTTTATTTGTATACAAGCTATTCATTATTCATTCATCAGTTTTTAAAATATTATTTTAATTTTATTATATCATTAATTTAAAAAAAACAAATATTTTTAAAAAATATTATTTATTTATAAATTTTTATTCTTAAAATATATTTTATATTATTTCATTACTTTTAAAATATTCATATATAATTTATTCCTCTTCAAATATTATTCATAAAAAGGTTGTTCTTAAAATAAAATTTTTGTATAATATATTTAGTTTACAAATTAAAATTAATTATTTATTATTCCGTTATAAGATTTAAATAATTTTTTTTTATTATATCTTTAATTTTTCAAAAACATTCATATATAATTTTTTCCATACCAATTATATTTAAATTAATATAAAAATTAATATTCTTTTATTTAATTTTTTTTTTAATATTCATACATATTCTTCATAAATTATTTGGTTTCTTTAATATTTATTTTATATTTTAATAACATTTATTTTATATTATTCAAATATAAAATACGGTTGTCAAAATTATTACTTTAATTTAAAATAAAATATTCTTATACCGGTTATTCTTCTTAAAATATATTTTTTATGTGAAATGTTTAAAATTCTTCTATTTAGATATAATCCGACAACATGAACACATTTAGTTAGGCTTCATTTTTAGATTTCATTTTTGAAAGAAATAATCCTTTTATTAATTCCAAGTGTCATGTCTTTTATTTCATTTAATAGTTTTCAAGAAAATACATAATTTATTCCGTAAGTAAACAAAAAGAAAAATGAAAAAATTTTCGACGATCATGATTTTCAAAATTTTTAAATGTTTCATTAGCTTTTTACGAAATTTTTAAATTGCAGAATATAATTTTCTATTAAAACATTGAAAAAATATTTTTTTAAACATTTGTAGATACATCTATTGATATAATTTTGCTTTCAGTTAAAGAAATAATATATATTTTAAGAACAGATTAAATGTGAATTATAATTTAGTAAAATAATAATATAAACATATTTTCAGAAATAATTTATAATGAATATTTTTTAATTAAACAAAAAAAATTTTTTTTAGCTGTATTGTTTATAAAATACCAAATCTTAAGGTTAATTAATCAATTAAAAATTTTAAACTTTTAATATCGTTTCATAATTATATTATCATTTGTAATTTTTATAATTGTTTTAATTTATCTTCGTGAGCTTTTCTGTACATATATTATACAAATATATATTTTTTTATTTATATTTTTTTTCTTTGAAAAAATGTAGCAAATAATCTATTTTGCACAAAAAGCAAATTGAAATTTTTAATTAGGTCAATTATAAGATATTAAATTGAAATTAGCAGTTGTTGCAAGAATGTATACATTTTTGTGTTACGTAAAGCATCTAATTAAAATAAAACTTAAGCAAAATAATTGAGAAGTTATTAAATAATTTTATGGTAACTTTTATATCAGCCCGAACGATTGTGATTATAATTCTTTTTATTTCATAAAGCGACTAGCGAGACAAAAGAGCTGAAGTGCTGTGTTAAATGAGAAACCTTCAACGAAACATGCATTGCTATGTTTCAAATAAAGCTACGAAAACCGCTTTCAGTTTCGAGAAAACGTACAGAATCGAATGTGTTTAGGCTCAATATCTTGACATATTTCCATTTCGAAAGAATATTTTTATTATTATTATGTTTTCTTCTTTTTACCACGATTATTATAATAAGATAAAAACAGCATCGATAATAAAACATCATAAAACACAGCAAAGATAGTTACTTAATGTAAAGCCACAGTAAAAAATGTTATTACGAATGCTGCACACAAAAGTCGTTCTTCAATACTACGGCAAATTTAGTTATACAAGCACTATTTAAAAAGTAATCAGCAGAAGTAATTTAATAAGAAAATCTGATTGTCCATCCGCTCCTCGAAAAGGTTATAACAGTGTGACCAGTTAAAGATCCAGTAATAGCAACTAGTCAAGTTCGATTCCGCTTTTGACTTATATTGCAGTTACTGTTTTTAGAACAAAGAAACTCAATAGCGATTGTGACATCATGCGTAGCATTGATAACCAAACAGCATATTTAAAGTTTTCTTGGTTTCTTCATTTCTGACATGCAAATGCGGGGCATTCATTGCTTAAAGTCCCCCAGAAAGACACTATGCTCCTCCTTTCACCTATCGGTACATTGTTCGCGGTATACATAACAGGAAACTATGCTCAACACATATACACAAAAAGAAAAATCTCTATTATAAGCATTGATTGTCGGATTTCGAACTGAGCTTCTCTTGTTCCAGCGTACTTTTCTCTAGGTAGCTCACTCCACAATAATAATAGTAATACACAAAATTCTGAATTAATTGCATTTAAAAAATGGTAATTATAATAACCATTGTTTCAAAATTAGAAGAACATTTAAAACAAATGCAATGAAAATAGCTATGTTTTTTGCAAGAAATGCTCTATTGTTTGGAATATAATATTATTATCCCAAAAAACTCTTACTATACAGTTTCTTCCTCTGTGAGATACACTGTACTATCCATAGAAGGACTTGAAAAAGATTGATAGATTTGAATGTCAGAAAAATGACCCTGGCTAACAAAAAAAAACATACAGGAAAAAAAAATGTGTTTGGAAAATTACAACAAAAAATAAATAAAGTTATTACTTACAAATTATTACACTATTAGTAAATTTTTTTTAAAAATTTTATATTTATCATAAT
This sequence comes from Caerostris darwini, assembly GCA_021605075.1. NCBI lineage: Eukaryota > Metazoa > Arthropoda > Arachnida > Araneae > Araneidae > Caerostris > Caerostris darwini. The sequence goes on along the minus strand of BPLQ01002331.1, from coordinate 24,062 downwards.
TTTTAGTATTTTTGCTCTAATAATAGACTTGACGATTTTAAACGTCATTAGCAGAATTTGTATATCCGATGTAATGTTTGAATGTCAAATGTTATAAGCATGCTTAAAATTATGCTGTGAAAATGTTTAGAATCTTTTTGATGCAGTCTAATTCTTCGCTGCTAAAATTATTATGCATTTTACTCAAATTTTCAAAAACTTGTAGTATATTATTCATGTAAAAATGAAACTTGTTTGTAAACTCTTCCATGGCAAGATAAATAAACATGAGCTTCCATAACCTTTACAAAAAGATATCTGATGTAGAGTTGCTTTTGTGATTTGTTCATCAAAAAATCGTTACAAATTAAGTGCAATAATCACGCAGATTATAAAGCCTAGAATAATTATTGTCATTTATAATAAATATCACTTATATTCATCACTTATGAATTGTCACTTGTAATATTATAGTTCAATTATTATTAATAGAATAATAAATTGTCTCTTATACATTATTATATTGTCAATAATAAAAGTCACTTACAATATTATAGTTCACTTATTATTAATAGAATAATAAATTGTCTCTTATACATTATTATATTATCAATAATAATAGTCACTTATAATATTATAGTTCACTTATTATTAATAGAATAATAAATTGTCTCTTATACATTATTATATTGTCAATAATAATAGTCACTTATAATAAACTGTTAATTATAATACCTTATAGCGATCGTTTGTGACGTCATCAGAGGTAGGGTAATTTAAATTCACTCACTGTCTTCCTGAAATATAAATACCAACAAAGCTTTTGCTTTGGAAAATACCAAACTAGTTTTTGTTGATTAAATATTATTAACATTTATATAGAAACTCATAAATTAATATTCATTAAAATATTAATTTTACTTATTTTAAGAAAGACTTTTCGAGTATTGATCAAAATGTTTATAAAAATAAACTTATTTTTAATCCTCTTTCTAATTCTGGGTTTATTTATTCATTTTTACTGCATTTGTGCAAAATACCTGAAACTATAATGTTATCCGTATATCGTTATAAAGAGCTTAATATTTCAATTAATGTATTTTTTTTATTTTAAAATAAATTTGACCTTTTCAAATTTTTATATTCCTCTAAATATAAGTGCTAATAGAAAAATAAATAAATATTTTCCATTTAATTGTACTTTTTTAATGCCAGTAAATAAAAAAAAAGTAGTTAAATTGAAATATCATAACCAAAGATTTTACACCTCAAATTCATTATAGTTTAATAACTATACTTCATCATCGTATTTTATAATTATTTTAAAACTACTTTTTAGACTCAGTAGCATATTTGAATTTTTCCTTATAGTAATTCAACGTGCAAAAAATATTCAAGAAATACTAAGCTAATTAGATACTTTAATTCGCATGTTTATGAAAAAATGATAATTGTTATCCAATTCACAAAATAAATTACATTATAATTCTTTTTAAAATGTTTATATTTTTCTATAAAAAAATACTACGAAATAATTGATTTATTTGAGTGCCAATGAAATCTTTCCATTCAACTGCAGCAATCCGTCTTGGCTTCATCAGCCGGAAATTAAAAAATTTTAACGTTGGGTTCAACTTTAAATTTGGCACACAACATATATTCGGCATGGTACTACTTTGTAAAAAGAAAACATAATGATTATATCGGAAAGTAGAACACAAAGTAGAGAAACAAAAATGATACCCCATATCGTGAAATTAATGGCGAAAAGAAGTGGGAAGAAAAACTTGGCCTAAGAAAAAAAAGACTAAAGATGATAACTAACAGCAGAAAGGAAGCCTTATATCCTGGAGGGATACGGAGCAGCGACCTGTTGATCGAGATCAACAAAAACCAAATCCTCATAATTAAATGCGAAAGACTCGATCGATGCTGGATTATGGAATGGACGGAACCGTCAAATGCCGGATTGAAGAACTTTTATTGCACCATTTAATTTTTGTATATGTCATTTGGCTACACATCGGCCATGCATATTGTACCAATGGTGGAGACTCAGATTGTAGGTTACTTTTTTTCAAGAAATTCTTTGTTTCACATTTATAAATTTACAAAATATTTTAAATGGAATTACTTTATTCCCCCTTTCAATTTGCTAAAAATTCTACAACGAGTTGTAGAATATCTTTCGGAAGGAGACAAACTTTGAGTTGCGACGCAGTAGAGAGCTCGTAATGGCACGCAGCCTTGTCCATCAGTGCGAGACACTTTACGCACATTGTTACAATCGACATTAAACCATCTCAATTCTAAAAACAACGCCTGCCACGACGACAAAGAGTACTCATTTTTTTTTAAATTCAGATATTTGTTAAAAATAAGTCACGTCATTTTTAGGAAGAGCAAAAAAAAAAAAAATAAATAAATAAATAAATATAAGAAAATTGATCCTTCAATTTCCCGTAATGAATATAAGTATGGTGATACAAATGATCAAACAGTGTTAAAATCTTTAGTTAAAAAAGTTATTTTTAGTTAAAGTTAGTTTGGCTTATTTTCAATAAAAAAATTAAAAAAAAAAAAGATCAGTTTTAAAAACCTGAACCGACATGGACCTCGTCTCACGCATGAACAGTTGATTTTCAGATTCAAATGACAAAGAATGTATAATTAACGAAGTACCAGAGATTAAGTCCCGTACCTCCGATTTCTGAATTAATATTAAATTTAATCAGAATTCTGAAGTTTACAGAAAATGAAATAAAAAAAATATTTAATACGTTTGAGTAGCTTGCTCTTAAATGAAAAAAAAAAAATTAATGAGATAATTTTAAAAATACTAGTTCTTTTGTTCTGTTAAATAAGGGCAAAAGAGAAAGGAAAGGGCGCAGAGCTTCGATGAAAACATTGCAATCAATATAGTGGCGGTTCCGCGAGGCAGGGAAAGCAAAGTTCATGTTTGCTCTCATTGGACGCGCGGATTCCGGAAAATGTAAACAAACCTCCAAATGGCGGAGTCAGGGATTGACCGCGAAGCAGACAGGCGTGCGAAGAAATAAACTGCGAGCAGGGCCGGATTTTCTTATAGGCTAGCTAGGCTTCAGCCTAGGGCCTCAAGATCAAGAGGGGACTACATCCAAACTGTTTGCAACTTTAGAGTTAAAGCTCGTTCCCACCGAGGCAAGCGACAAAATTTTTTCGACCCCTTCACAGCGAAACGTCAGAAATAGCATAACGCCTAGTGAAAATCCGCTTCGAGTTGAAAGTTGGGCAACTCCAAGCGGCGGACTGCGACCGCGGTGAGGCTAGTGATTGGTCAAATTTTTTCGCTTGCATCTTCTCGCCTTGGTGAGCACGAGCCTTTATACTATTCTAAAAACAGTAAATACTAAAACACTAAATTAAAACTGTCTGTTCGTTTGTATATACTAGATTGCAACAAATACTTCATACGTTCACTGATTGCTATAGCAAATATTGACGTGCGTTATGCTATTAAGCTCTGATTTGTTCTTGCATAAATAAAGTGCAGAACGGTGTAGATTGGAACAGGCAAAAGCAAAATTATTGATGTCCCGACGTTCGGTTATATTCGTATTACTTCGATAATAGGAAATACGTGTTAATGTCTCAGTTTAATAGTCACTAATTGTGGTGGGGAAAGGTCATTTTCAAGACTTAAAGATATCAAAAATCAATTAAAAAGCGCAATGATTGAATGTATTTTGTGCATCGAAAATGAAACCATCAGAAAAATAGATTTTGATGAACTTATAGAAGAATTCTGTGTGAAAAAGTTTAGAAAGAAATTCTTCTGATCTACTAGTTCGTTTTAAACGTATACTTGGATTGAATTAGTTCTTAAATAAAATAACTATTAATATAAAATTTAATATGATATACAATTTAATATTTTCTTTTTGGCGATCTGGATTTTGTTTGAATAAAGTTCCATTTTTGGTTTAGTTTAAAACTTAAAATTTATAATAATTCATACTTAAATCTTTAAATGCGAATTATTATGAAATAAATTTATTTGAAATGAATTTGCTTTAAACTTCAATGTATTAAATATATTTTATTTAATTTGATAGAAACTATGATAATTTGTATTGCATATTTTATTTTCGTAGTCAAAGATTTTTATTATTTCAATTTTGTTTCTTTGTAAATATTGTGTGTTACGTTTGACTAGTTAGTGTTACTAGTACTATCGAGGGTGCTGAGAATAAATGTCCAAATAAGTGTTCTCGACTTTTTTTTTGTGCCACATTTTTTATAAAGATTAGTACCCATCACAACATCTTTCATTTAACATATTGATATATATCCCAGTAATGATGTATTTTATTATCTCTCATGCAATTTACAAACTTAAAAATGGGAGGTGAAAGGGCCTCGTAAATGAAATAGCCTAGGGCCTTTCTTCATCTAAATCCGGTCTTGAGTGTGCGTATGTGAGAAATTTGCGCTAGCTATAGTCGCAAAAAGAGAGTTTCGAAGCATTCATGAAAGATGAGGCAACACCTTTTTTTTGCTGTCACTATGACGCCAGAGATTTCTGCCTTCCCTGATTCCCATTGACTAGCACCATTAAACGATCTTCCAAATAAGGAAAGCGAATTCTCTGAGACATGCATTCATAATTGGCATGGGAAAAAGAAGGATAGTAAGATAACCTTAACTGTAACTGTCGGGATCATAAATATTGTGAAATGTCATGATGTTTCTAAGGCATCAGTTTATATGATTCAACGTCACAATCTGTTTCAATTCATTAGCCATCTGGTACAACCTGTTTCAAACCATTAACTAGACAGAAAGTTTTTGCAATTTCATTATTTAAAATGATTTAATTTACCTTTAAACATTTTTCAATGAACCATATTTAAATTTTGTTTTCTAAAACGTACAATAAAAATAGTTCCTTATATATATATCTCCTGTCAATAAAGCGGGAGCATAATTTAACCAACGCATTATTATAAATAAACAAAATCATTACTAACAATAAAAATAAATAAAATTAGACATTAAATCTAAAATGTAAGAAATTTATTAAATCAATGTCACATAAGTAACTGAAAAAATAAGCATTAAACGAATAAGCAAACCAAATGCTAAGTAGTAATGAAAAAAAAACATTATTAAAACAAATGAACACGCCAAATGAACTAACCACAGGCTTCGGGTTCGAGTCCCGTCGGTGGCATGGATGTTTGCTCGGAATCCACTTTAAACTGCAGGTCCCGGTCTGTTTAGCCTAAAGTGTGCACAAGAAGACAGTAGAGCGACAAACCAAACCTTCCTAATTACACGTGAACTTAACATTTTAAGATTTCGCTGTGCATCTTGAAGCTTCGACCCTGGTGGACTTTCCGATTGATCAAATTATCACTCCCATCGCCGGCATGTACACGTTAGCTTTCGAAATCTCATCATCCGTTGGGTTTCGGACTAAGATCTCTTAGTTCGAAACCCAATACATTATTAACCAACAAATCAGGCCTTTAAAAGCATGTTACAAAAGAACAAATAGGCCACATAGTAATTCGAACCATTCGTCTGTACGTTTATCTATCACTGAGCTTGGAATTCGAATTAAAAAAAAAATGTCTCCACTGGTCTTTCGGAAGGCTTGACTGAAAATTGGCACTAGATCAAGTAATTAATCTTCTTTCCCAAAATCTCCTCAGCGAAACAGCATGCATTTGGTTTCTATTGGTTTAATGAAATAAACTTGTACTATATATTTTCGCTTCTTATTTATTGCCATAAAAAGTAATTTTTTTTAGAAAATTACACATTCATTTTTTTAATTTATTATATCTATAAAAAACACACATAGGACTCACAAGTATTTTTATTTTATTTTTTTATGAGAAAAATAAAATAAAAATGTTTTAACAATCATGAAAATTACATGTAAGCATTTACATTGAAAGTTTTTGAATTTTTTTTTTTCTTTTAAAATTTCACTCACACTTACATACATGCATACACTCGCATACATACACTCAAGAGCCAAAACATTATGATCCCCCCTACATTTTGCAATGAATTCGCCTGGATGACGTGGAAGGCACGTGATCAGGTATAAGTGGTATTTAACTGGTATTAAGTGGTGGTATTAATCCATGCCAAGGCGGGTTGAAGCTGTGTTGCTCGCCAAATGTGGGTCAACTCGTTATTGACAGGCGGTCATAATGTTTTGGCTCTTGAGTGTATCTATTCTACTCATAGATGCGCGTATTCATGAGAACATTCATGCACATACATACATACAAACGCTCACACATACATAACGCACATAGAAAAAGCAAGCACATTCATCCATGATATTTAAAATGCATTAATTTTTAAGAATTTGTGCAGATTATAATTATGTAATGTAAAGAAAAAATACAATTTATTTAATATAGGATCATTTAAATGTTTGATCGTGTAGAAATAAACCTTGTTGGGGAGGAGAGTTATGGCGAGATTTTCTACTTTTATCTCTTAAATTTGATAAAAATTATTTACCCAGTAAGAATCTATTTCTCCAACTCTCTAATACAAACGGATGTTTCACGTATATTATTGCTCTATTTACGTAGTAGGAAGGAAACTTTGAAAGAATGAAGAGCATTCCCTTTACATAGAAAAAGAGGAAGCGTATTTTATAATAAAGCAATTGATAGCCGTATAAATGCAACATAATTTCACGTTAATTTAAAATGCTTACTTCCATTAAGTAGCAATATTACAAACTCTTAATATTTTGAATCGAAATATTTTTAAAACTAAAAATTATATGGTATTTTAAATAATAATACTATTAGTAAATATCAAGCAACGAACACTGTTTTAAATATATGAAAAGTTTAATTTAAAAACAATTCTCAAGAAAATTTAGTTTTTATTCAGTGAGAATATGTAAATTAAAATGCTTATAATTGATTTCCGTCTTAAAATAATGCTAAAATTTAAAATTTTTTTACTTCAAAAGTTTAATGAAACAGAAAAAATAATTCTCCATTGCAACAACGCAACGCATCAAAATGTTAAAGTAAAATCAATTTCTGCATGAGAACAGCAATTCTAAATTTTGAAAGATTGCCATTTCTCATAAAAAAAGACACAATTCATATAACTACCAAACTTATAAAATATAAAATCACAATTTTTTTGTACAATAAAATACCTTAAAATTTTTGCATCAATATCTGAAAACACAAGTGTAATATTTTGAGATTGAAATAAGCCTTAACTTATCATAAATATTTTCTTAGATAATCTGCTGTGTAGAAACTAATAAAAAAAGACTATTTAAAAGGAAAAGTTTATCATCTTTACAAGAGAGTTTGATAAGCATAAATACTATATTTTATATTGCTGTAGATCACTAGAAAATACCATCAGAAATATATGAAACGGTATCTGATAATTAGAATTCTATAAATCAGTAAAAAATAATTTGAAGCATTTCAGGAATTTTCAACTCATCACGCATAGAAACATCAGTGCAAAGTTTGTATAAAAAAGATTGATTGATGATGTTGGCTGTTGTCTTTGATTATTTTTCTGAAGTCTCTGGCTAGTAAATGATATAGAAAAGTATAAAAACAAGTAATATAAAAAAAAATTAAGTCAATTCCTACTTTTTTTTTCACTATATTGCAGAAAGTTCTTTATAAATAATATTCATTCATTTTTTAAGTTTATCTGGCGCCATCTATTGGTAGATATATGCAACTTAAATCTAAAAAAAACTAAAATGAATTAATTAAATTTAAGGAATGAACTAATATTTGAAAAAAACTTTATTAACATCAAGTGTTATCCACTACAAGTTAAAAAAATGTATTTGTACTTGAGTGGAGGTATAAAAAATATTTTATTAACGATTGAAAATTTGAACAAGATATATATAGGGAGAATGTGAGCTAATAGAAGGAATTGAAAAAATAAGATAAAAAAAAAACGGTAGAAAATAGAAACTAGTTTGAATGAAAATCTTTAGAAGCTGATCCATAATATTTCATTTTACAGAGAATAAACCCTAAATGTTTTGATATAAATTATTATGGGCAATCTATATTAGTTGAAAAAATATATATATTCTCAGAAAAGAGTTGAATGTAACTTGAATGAGATAACAAATAATGAAATAAAGATTGCATAGAATTATAAAAAATCGTAAAAAAAAATATATATATTATTTTTATTAGTATTTTAAACATGAGGAACTTCGAGCCAGCTCCACAGTGCCAATACTAATCTCTGGTTCGAGTTTCACAGGGGGAGGTTCTGGTTCGGGGCATAACTCAAAATGAAGATCAGACTTATTCTTGATGGGGTTACAAGAATGGAATCCCTGAGCGATAGAGATTTTCTGTCGGGACAGTATACACTTTTGAAAGGATGTGAGAGCCCTGTGCGTCTTAGTATTGATGATCTCCCTTTGTTTTTAGCGTGGTTCACGTTCAACTTTAAAAAAGTTGAAAACCTAATCTTCCAGGGTAAAAAAAAAAATTAAAAAAAAAAAAAAAACATGGTAGATATAGGAATAGAGATTTTCACAAATTTCCCAATTCGGAAAAGGATTATATCCGAAAGAAGAATTTTCGAGTCATAAGAAATTAAAACGAGAGAGCCATGCAAAGTGATATCTGAAACAAGATGGTTGACAAATAAATACATCGAACGATGCTGCAATATTTTTTTTCGATTGTCCTTCTCCATGGTAGTACATCGGCATTTAGTACTTGAGATGGAATCGGCAAGGTGAAGAAAATCGCTTATGATTTCAGCGGTATTTTTAAATCCTAAAAATGTATTTGGCGCTCTGTGCCGCAACTTTGAATCCCGACCGGGCCATGGATGTTTGTTGTGGTTCGGAATCACATTTAAACAGTAGGTCTCGGTGTAATATAGTTGTAGAGCGTTGTGGTAGTAGTTATTTGAGTCCGTAGCATTTCTTCAAGCTACACATGCTTCTTGGGTAGTGCTAAATGATGGCCGTCGGTGCAGATCACACAGCATGCTTCTGCAAGGATAGTTTGTATTGGGGTGCTCATAGGGGCAGTGTCAAAACGACCTAGTCCTCGACGTACTTAAAAAAATATTTATATAGTGTATTTTGTCACTATTATAAAGTTAGTTAAGAATATTACATTTCAAAAAATGACAAATTGTTATAATATATGAAAATGTTGAAGGAAATTAAAAAATCGTGATCGATTTAATTCTGACGATCACAACTTAATTACAATGGATAAATACAGAAGTCTTGCAATCATTTTCTGAAGCAGGATTTTTTTATATTTAAATAAATTTTAGAAGATCTAAAATTATTTAAATATAATTTTCTAACTACAATTCGGTGTCAGGAAAGAGAGTATGCTGAGATAAATTTGACAAAATCTGGTGGTAATCAGTAAAAGCATTATTGTGAAGAAATTTGATAATATTTTTAGACATTAATTAAAATAGAAAAAGGCTAAATATTTTCGAAAGATTATAAATAAAAGTATTCTGCATTTAAAATTATTTTTCTATTTTTATTATAAATAATATCAGCCTGTAAAATCAACCTGATCAGACTGATCTGTGTGTATACAACATTTACTATCTAACATATGTGTAAAATCATAACAGAATAGACTTTTACAATTGTATAATCAAAATAAAACTTCTCTCCAATAAATCCTTGTTAATCAATATTTTATTTTGTAAGATTTACAACAAGGAAGAATGGATTATTATTTTAAAAATTATTTTATTATTATGATTATTTTATTATTGATTATTTAAAAATAAATTATTTTAAATGATCACCTGATTATTAAATTATCACCTGATTATTTTAAAAATAAAAAAAAATTCAAGCAAATTAAAAAAAAAACACATGAAAATGTACTTTCAAGAAAAAAAAAAAGAATTTATACATATACAAAAAAGTTAAAATGTTTTGACAAGCCTCAGACTTTGCACTCTGAAATGTGTGATTAGTTGATGCTTCATACTTTCACCCCTCTACGTCTTTGTGTGAAGTTGATTTTACGAGCATGGAAAACCGAAAAATTAAAAATGAATTTTGTTCTTCGAAATAGTTGCCAATAATTTGGCAATCATCTTTTTTCTATCAAGCCGACCTTCATTAAAGTACATTTGAGATGTATTCTAGAACATTCATGTTAAAGTACGCCAAACCGTAAAAAACAATAAAAAAAAGTGGCAATTGTTATACCATAAAAAGTTGTTCCATGATGTCGAGTGATAGCTTTAAAAACAGCAGCTTACAGAATTCATCCCTGGGATGTTCGTTCTAAACTGATTTGGAATAAAACGGGTGTATTCTCGTGATCTACGTTGTATAGCTATAAATCTTCAATAGATCTGACACTCGAGCCATACATGGCGGCAGATTAAAAGCCTGAATTTCAATTCACTGATTTATTTTAGTCTAAATTTTTTACATACATACCAAATTATTATCAAGGAAGCTTTAAAAATTTAATAAAAAAATTATAAATTTATAATTTTTGAAAAATCACAACTTTCGAATTCTTTTGACACTCACTTTATAACTCTTTTGTTTTTGTTTTGATTTTTAACGTTTCAACTCATTAAAATTGTCTGGCTTTTAAAATATAAACAGGTTAATGTTTCAATTTTAGTTGTTTTGCAAGCAGTTTGTAAAGGTACGAAGAGATTAAATAGTTAAATGTAATAAGAATAAATAATTAATCATCTGTAAATATGATGTGGTCCTGGTTAGAGATCCGTGGCGCTTCTAAAATAGCGAAGATATAAAATAAAAAATGAGTAATTTAAAACAGACTTATCTCCACTTCACCATCAGAAACTTTTATTTCAAATATCAAATAATAGCTTTTATTTAAATTAAATGCTGATTTTCATTTGATTTTATTTATATGTGTTTTAAAACTGGTAGAAATTTGTGTGTTCCTAATTTTAACGATTGCCCAATATAAAATTACGAGCCCTATACTTGATTTCGAATTGTCTGGCTTTTAAAATATAAACAGGTTAGTGTTTCAATTTCCTCACAATAGTGTCTAAGGATTAGTTTATGCTTATAAAAGTTAATTTAACCATCACTTAGCAGACTATGTTGTTTTAATTGTGTTGTGCTTCTTGTAGTATTTGAATAATTGCACCTTAATAAAATTCTAGAATTATTAAATTTTGTTATATTCCCCTCTCTATCAATTAGATTCCTCTCTCTATCAATTAGATAGTGGGGATTCTACACTTTAAGGTTCCGATTTCGTCAGATTCTATTTCGTTGATGAACCTAAAGACCACTTTAGATTTTTGAACAATATTTTCTTCTCTTTTTTTTTTTTTAGAAGTCAAAATTTAGGTACTTCAGATATTTTTGCATTGTCATAATGGTTTTTTCATATAACTTACGTGTAATGAATGGCAGTTGTAGAATTTCTCGAGCAAAATCATTGTGTTTCTAATTCAGTCCTTGTCAGTTCTTCTGTTTTTGTGTTTTTTATATATTAAATGGGATTATTGCAGCAGCTGTTAGCCCCTAATTATGCATTAGGATTTTATAATTTTCTTTTCCTGCATTTTTAAACTTTTAAAACTTTTTAAATCGTCAATTGTATCTTATAAATAACGAAAGGGGGACTACCTGATGGCCGAGTTATTAGTGATATGACGCTCGGTGCAACAGGTTTTGGTTTCAAGTCCCTGTGGTGCCTGCAGTGGTTCATTTTCAATCATAGGCCCCGCCCTAATATGATTGTAGAGTGTTGGGCGTAGGACTAACAACACTATCTCGTGAAAAGAAAAGCATCTCATAACGAATAATCCTGTATTTGTTTTTCATTTTTCATATACGTATATAGGATAGGAATTAATACATATGCATATGTATAACTGACTTCTCTGAATTTCACTAAAGATAAAAAGAAAAAGCTATATTGTAAATGCTTTCACCGAATTTATTCAGAAAACTTTCTTAAATTTCTGTCCCCTCCCCCTATCCCTCCCACCTGCTGTACAGGATCCCTTTGCTGTCTGGTCCAGGAAACGTGTTATCTTGCCCGAGATAAGTGGGCCCTTCTCTGTCGTCTGTTGGGGGGGGCACGCACTACTGGTCATCTTGCATAGAGAACTGAATTATGAAGACGCTTTCGCACCGTACTAACGGATATTCTTCTCCCTGATGCTACAGAGTGGCCTGCAACAAGTTGACAAACAGAAATGCTTCTTCTCGTTCAGGCCGAAAGAGCTATAAAGCGGTCTTCTGCAGGTGTTGTAGCTCGTGTTCGACCTGGAACATGTTTTCTGGGCACCATACTGCAAGACACATTAAGACGCCTAGCAGCATCAGCCTGGGACAACCACATTTCCATTCATCCGTCCTCCCGCCACCTTAATGTATCGGGCAAACGGCTTCTCTCAGACAATGCGGGACCCCACTGCCTATTGCTAACGAATATGCTAACAAAAGTTGTAAATAAACAAATGTTACCCGCGTAATTACGAAAGCCTGGTATTTGCATATTTTTCTCCCACTCATATATACCTGTTCTCTTCTGTAAAAAAAGGCATACATTTGCATAAAGTTGGTTTTTACCATTTATATAAACTATTAATTATATAATTTGTGTCATTTTTTTTTATGGTGAGCCTCGAAAAACGTGTTGTTCCTTAACTTTTGGAGGCCACTGTATTATTCTCTCTAACTACAGATGCTTCGAAACATCCACAATTAATGGTTGAGACTTTTAACTCTGTAATTGTTTAGCCGAAGTGACCCTAAACAGTTTGAATACTTTAATAAAATGGAGTAAATAAATTCCTTATCAGCAAACTCCACTTCATTTTCTAACACAACTTCTAGCAGTATCCGTGGTATTGTATATATATATATACAGTGGATAAAAAAAGTATTGGCAATTGCCTATAAATGATCATATTTGCTAACAAAGTATGTTTACAAATTTTATTTTAACATAGCAATTACAGAAGGAGAAAAGACAAACAAATATAACGAAACTTCATTTAAATATTTTTTTAGTCAAAATCTACGAGAAAATCCAAAATTTACGTGATAAAAAAAGTATTGCCAAAATTATGAGCGAAAACAAAATCAGTATATGTTTAGTACTTTGTATGCATACCTTCTGCATCTACAACAGCTTGTAATCTATTTCTCATAAAGGAAACTAAGGTGTTTGTTGTACTGTTCGGAATTTTGTGGCACTCTTGCAAGAGTAAACGTTTGAGGTCGTCTTTACTTGAAATTTTATGTTTCTTGATTTCTAGATCCAACAGGTGCCATAAATTTTCAATTGGATTGATGTCAGGCGATTGAGGTGGGGTTTTTAATTGGCGAGGAGCATTGTAGAGTAGCCATTCACGGGTGAGATTCGCTGTATGCTTGGGGTCATTGTCTTGTTGAAAAACGAATGATGTTCCCAAGCCAAGATTTTGGGAACTTATTTTTAAGTTATAGCGCAAAATTTCAATGTATGTACGTGCTGTCATAATACCATCAATAAAATGCAGGTTGCCAATTCCATTAGCTGCCATACAGCCCCAAACTAAGACGCTGCCTCCACCATGTTTTACAGTAGCAGTTAAATGTTGCTTTTCCAATTCAGTATTTGGCCTTCTCCACACATATCGTCGTCCATCACTGCCGAAAATGTTAAACTTTGATTCGTCGGAAAAAATAACTATGTTCCGAAACTCTTCAGATAAATTAACGTGGAATTTTGCGAAATCTAACCTCTTTCTCCTATTTATTTCCGAGATGAATGGTTTCTTTCTAGCTACCCTTCCATAATAACTTCTCTCGTTTAAAACATTCCGTACAGTCTGTACGTTGAAAGTCTTTTGCGAAGTGGAAGCAACATCTCAAGCTATCTAGGGAGCACTTATTTTAAAATTTTTCTTAACCTTGTTGATAATGACACGTTCTTCTCTTGTGGAAAATATTCGAGGTCGTCCACTTCTAGTGTTATTTTACGTTGATCCTGTTTCCTTGAACTTTTTTACAACACTTCAGACAGTAAATAAACTTATATTGAACTGCACTCCTATAGCACGATAAGTTAAACCTTCATTTCTGAGCCTAATAATCGTGTTTTTAACACTAACATCCAACCCCTTAGATTTCGAAGTATTTTTACTGCAGTAATCGCAAAATAATGCATAGACACTTTTGGAGTAGTTTTGCAGACCTTATACCGGTAGAGTTTCTTATCAGTCGAAACACGTAACTTCAATGTAACAAAATTTGTATAGCAGTTAAAACTTTGCCAATACTTTTTTGACATACAAATTTTCGTTTTTGAAAGAAAAAATCGTAGAAAATGCAAATTAAAATAAAATGTTTACTATTTTTATATATCTAAAATGTCTTGTATTTAATTGCGACAGCTGAAATTGCATAACATTTTATTTACTTGTCAATATGAATAAATTAAAGCAATTGCCAATACTTTTTTTACCCACTGTATATATATGCATATATAGCAAGATTGTGACCGGTTGCAAATTGTAGCCAGAATTGAAAGAATTTAGAATTAAGCCATGAGTGTTTTTACTTAATTTTATTAGCATGAAATTTAAGTATTTTTTAATGAATCAGAGTACAGCTGCATGGGGTGAAGAGAAATAGAAAAACACATACGGATAAACACGTTGAATATTTTGAAAATGAGTCACAGCAAATGAAAAATCAAACTTTTAAAAGTGTTTTGGTTAATATATTGTAGAGTATGGAAAATGAACAGTCGGATAATGTAATTAAACGGGAAATTTTAAGGCAGAGTTTTATTATAGTTAAAAGAGATTGTTATGAAAAACAGTGAGACCATACAGTCAACAGGGATTAGTGCAATTAGTTTATCGTTGTTTAGGGGATTAGTTTGTCGTTGTTGACAATTTTGACATAATTTTTCAAACATTTAAAATATACTGATTTGTAATACATTTTTTACTTTTTGTCCTTCTTTGTTCAATAGATTATGCATTTTATAATCTTTAGGGAAATAATACGTATAGTAAGTAAATTTCGCAGAAATAATAACATCAACGACAAAAATCATTAAAATAAATGTAAAAAATATGTATTCATAAAATAATAAATATACAATAACTAAAAAGATTAAATAATGTTTTCCTCCTTTAAAAGAAATAAAATAAAAAATTATAAAATTTAAAATTTTTCCTTAAAAATTAAAATTTATTTAATTTATAAAGTCCTAATGCATAAATTTATTTATACAAATAAAATATATTTACAAAATTAATTGTAATAATTTTCGTTTACTTTGTTGTTGTTTAGGGAATTTGAGCATATATATGATGCCTTTTAATGAAGACATTATTTTCAACGAATTATTTAAAAGATTAGATTGTATTAAGCTGTTTAACGTATTAATTATTAAAGCAATCAGCATAAATTCAAATAATAAATGAAATTGTCAACGTAGTGTAAAGGCCAATTAATTCGATATAAACAGAAGTAAAAAAAGGAAAAAAGTAAGTCTTAGTTTATCCACTCCACGCTTATCCACAAAAATAAGTCGTATTTATTCACGTATTTATCTATGTAGGAAAAATATTTATACCTGAAGTTTGGTTTAAAACGATTTTGTTAAAGTTTAAAATATAGTGAAAGTAAGATAAAAATATCACATATACAGAAATAAATTTTCAAAACTGTAATGGAATTCAACTCAAATTAATTGCTTTATATTGTTGTCCTGTAAAATTAACTATAACGGATGTTATAGTTAATTTTACAGGACAACAATTCATTTATTCAGTATCTAAAATACTCTATTTTCAGATGGATAACACTGAATAACTATAAAAATTTTATATAAAAATCTGGATTTATATATGAAGATATTTCATAAGTACAGGAGCATATATGTAATACAAAAAAAAATTATAATCATTAAAAATATTTTAATGTATAAACGTTGAAATTAAAACCAATTCTTATTATAAGGCCATGTTTAAAAAATTTGAATGTACGATGTATTTCAAGGCTAAAAGGATAAATATTTAAAGGGATACCTGAGAATTTAAAGATTTGAATATAAGGATACTTCAATTTTTACAATTTAAAGATTTGAATATAAGGATACTTCAATTTTTACAATTTAAAGATTTGATTATAAAAATATTAAATCTGGACGTAAAATGGGTTAACTAATACGTTAGTTACATTAATTCCGAAATTTAATTGCAATTATCAGAAAGATTAAGCGTACAAGTGATCTTCTATTTCAAAACTTTCTGGTATTGTCTAAAATTTATTAAATGTATGTATTTTGAGGCCTAAAATTTATAGAAACCTACGAACAGAAATAGTTTACAATTTTTGTAGAACACAACTGTATCTTTAAAGGAAAAAAAATGTATCTTATCATAAATTCCTTAAAAATTTAAATTTAATAATATTGAACATATTTGCACATATTATTGTACAAGTTCTTGTCAATAAAAATTTTTTTTAACATTTCATCTTTAAATATACAATATTGTACAACAAACCAAACTTGAAACACATTTCTTATTCTAAAGCTATGTTTAAAACAAATTGAAAGAATGATATATTTCGAGTTTGAAAAGAATAAAGATTTGAAGAAAAACCACAGTTTTGAATATTAGGTTATTTTAAAGAATTAGATATAGGAATATTAAATCTCCCATATAAAATGTGTTAACTAATCCTCTGAAATATTAATTCCAAAATAAAATTGCAATTATAAGGAAATTTAGCAGTGCACCTGATCACTTATAATATGACTTCCCATAAATTGAAACATCGAAAGTAGTTTGCAGATGAATATAAAAGAACATTTGAAACAAAAATAATTAAATATTTGAAGAAGACATCTTTGTCTTTAAAGAAAAATTGATTTACGTAAAACACTTATGATTTAATTAAATACGGAACACATTTATAAAGATTATATTAAAAACACATATTTATGAAGAGAATCTTTTCATGCATTATCCGAAGATTTATCAAATAAAATGTTTCCGAAAGCGGATAAATGTGAAACAATTTGTACAAATATAAACTTTTTGACATAAATTCTAAATAAAAATTATTACTATAAGAATAAAATTTCAATAAGTAAAACAAAAAATAATGTAATTTTTTTCCCGCATTAAAAGTATGGAAACAAATAATTATAAATTTTAAAGTATTTTCGAAACAATTAAAAGGGTTTTTATGTCCTATAGTTTAAATAGATTTATAAAAATAAAATATATTTGCCATTAATTTTAATACTTTTCTTTGAACTAAAAACTAAAATATTCAAAATACGAACTTTAATATATTGTTTACTTTAATAGATAAAATTTTTATATCCGTACTGAAAAATAAAATCAGATATTAAAAATGCTTGATTAAAATAAGCTTTTACTTTATATAAATATTTTATTTTAGATATTGCTATGTAGACGAAATTTATCAGATATCTAAATGAAGTTTTTTTTAAAAGAAAAAGCCCATATTTGTAATTGTAACGTGTTTCGCCCCAAAAGAATTACCATGACAAATTTCGAAACACATTATTGATCATTATAATACTATACATAATTATATGTTATTTTGAAAACATCACGTAAATTTTACTCATCAAGCATAATTATAATAAAGATTTGAAGGAATAAATTGAATTACCTTAATTGATAGCTTAACATAATAAACTGATCAAACATCATTATTTTAATACACATTATAAAACATTAATTTCATCATTCATTATTAAATCCTTACAATATTTGTACAAATAATCTTTCTAGTAAGAATAGATGGTGATTGATGGTGGCATTGCCCAAATCATTTTGTAGTAAAATACATTGAAAATAAAATAAACATTGCATACATATGAAATAAGGGTACAAAATTGAAACTATATTGAACGCAAAAGATTGGCAGATGATCCGTAATATTTAATTTTACGGGACCACGGTCTGAAATATTTAAAGCCAAATTAATAAGAATAATTTATTCAGTAATTAAAATATTATATTTTCAGAAAAGATGGAAGACACTGTATGGCATAGAGATTATTATAAATAGATTAATCTTTATTCTAATATAAAAATATTTCATAAGTACAGGCACTTATATGTAAAATACAAAAATATTTAAAGGTAATTTAGTAATAGCATTGTAATGTATAAAAGTTGAAATTAAAACAAATTTTTATTCTAAAGCCGATTATTTAAAAAAAATTGAAAGGATTATGTATTTCGAGTTTAAAAGGTATAAATATTTGAAGGAATACCTTAGAATTTAAAGATTTGACTACAGTAAAACGTCTGTAAGTCGAGCTTCAAGGGAGAAAGCAAATAATTCGAGTTATAGAGTTTTCGACTTAAGCGGATTTTGTAAGGAAATATTCGACTTGTAGAGGTTTAGATTCGTTCTAGCTTAGTTTGAGTTAGAGAGATAAAATAAATAAAAATTCAAGTTACAGATTTAATAAACATGTTTATTTGCAACTTAAGAGTTATATTATGTACTACAATAAAAAATCAAAATAATTCCGAAAGAACCTTAAAATTAAAAATATTTATTAAAAAAGTCAATATATATTAAAAAAAATTATGTATTACTATTATTATCATTTTTTGCTCTAGACAATTCGTTCGTTGTCGTTCTCTATCTATAACATTATCCAAGCTATAAAGAGCAGAAAATTATTTTTCTTTCGACTTGCTATTTCATACAATTGGTTATTCTATTTACTACATATTCATACATTGCTTTCTAAGAAACAATGACGTGCATTGTCGGCAAATCCTTAAAGTCGATAACTTATTTTTCTCCGAGATATTGAGGTAATTAGTTTCAAATGATCTAGTTGTAAAGGTTGTAAAAAAGACTGTAAAATCAAACATTGCTAATGTTCGAGATACAGAGGTCCAGATTTTTTTTCTAGTTACGGAAGGAAAATATATACCAATATGGCTTGTGGAGATTGATTAATTATTTCGGCATATGAAAAAATGAATGGTTGAAATTTCGAGTAATGGAGGTTTTGGGGCTTGAAGGGAAGGGAAAAAAAATTTTTTTTTTGAGTTGTGGAGGTTTCGACTTAAAGAGGCTCTACTGTATAAGGATACTTCAATTATTACAATATAGGTTATTTTAAAGATTTGATTATAAGAATATTACATCTCGATCATAAAATGTGTTAACTAATACACTCATGTCCATAAATTAAGGATAATTCAGAATCACACAGAAATGGAACTCTAAAATAAAAATTTCACCTGTAGAATCACACACGTCTTGAAGAAGAATATGCAAATTACAGGAAACCACCAGATGGCGTGGATAGTATGTCACAATGACGAGAGTGTAAGAAAGGGGTATATAAGGAATGGTAGCAAAGCAGTAAAATTGTTCACAAGCGCTTTAAAAGCCTTTCAGTGCAATAATCGCATGGTTATGGCACAAAGGAAGCATTTGGATGATTTTTTACGTGGTAGAATTATCGGACGATTGGAATGTGGACGTACCCAGCTGGAAGTATCCGATGAACTTCGAATCACCCAGAGTGTCACCCCTATGCTTTGGCAACGATTCCAAGATGATGGTAATGTGAGTAGATGTTACAGCACATGTCGCTCCCGAGTTACAACGCCGAATGAGGACCGGTATTTAGCAGTTACTGCCAAAAGAAACAGACGGAGCACAGCATCAGACCTGTCTCGTCAGCTCTCTTCAGCTACCGGTACGACAGTTTCAAGGCAGACCATGTACAGACGCTTAGGGCACATTGGTCTATATGCTCGTAGGCCTGTCAGATGTGTTCCACTTACCGCAACTCACTGTTGCCTGCGATTAACCTGGAGTAGAAAGCATGCATTGTGGACACCGCAACAGTGGTCTGGTGTGATGTTTTCCGACGAGTCCAGGTTTTTTTTCCAGACTTTCATATGGAGAGGGCCAGGTACCAGTTACCACCATGAATACACCATTGAACGACACCGTTAAGGTGGTGCAGGATGGCTCGTTTGGGGAGGAATTATTCTTGGTTCCAGTACTGACCTGCATATTCAGAGTGTGACTATGACTGGCCACATCGGATCATTCTATCGGGATGTCATTCTGGAATAACATGTACGTTTGTTTCGGGGCGCCATGGGTGCTGAATTTCTGTTTATGGATGACAACGCCCGTCCTCACCGTGCAAACATTGTAGACGAATGCCTTCAATTGGAGGATATCACCCGTATGGATTGGCCAGCATACTCACTGGACTTGAATCCAATATAGCATGTGTGGGATATGCTTGGCCGACGAATTACAGCCCGTCAACCCCCTCCCACCTGTCAACCTGAACTTCGGAGTTCATTGCTTGATGAGTGGTGTAATATTCTCCAAGATCAGATTGATAATTTGATACTCAGCATGCCTAGGCGTTGTAAGGCCTATATTGCATCGTCCGGGAGACATACTCCATATTAACCATCATACTAACCATGTTATACTGTTTTTTGTAAATAGGTTCTTTTCTGAAATTTGCTCCAGGGAGTAAAAATAGCAATTTTTATTAATTATGTCAAACATATAGCATCTTTTTTGCTCTTTACCTTTTGTTTAATAAATAGACTTTACAAAAAAGTCAAATTTGTTTTGCTTCTGTCTCTTTCTTTGCCTGAACTTCATTATCCTTAATTTATGGACATGAGTGTAGTTTAGTTATATTAATTCCAGAATTTAATTGTAATTATCAGAAAGTTTAAAAGTGCATCTGATATTTTATAATGGACATTTCTAATGTTGTATATAAATTGTTAATCCTAATGCTGTTTTCGCATAAATATTAAAGCATTTCAGGAACAGAAGTAATATAGGCTTAAAGACAACAGCTTTATTTTTTAATATAATTGTAGGATATAAATAATTAAATTAACATTGTAATTTAATTGATACCGAACATATTAAAAAAAAATTTATGTATATATTTTTGAATAATTTCTTTTAAAGTATATGACAGAATTTTGTATGAATTGAGAATTTTTAAGAAGAATAAGGAACTTCATCGCCTCCAAATTTTAAAGAAGAATAAGAGTTAAATGAATGTTTTTTTTTAAATATTAGCATTTTAAATCTCTTAAAAAAGATATATCTAATGGTAAAGAAATATTAATTAATAATTGTAATATTAAAGAAATATTTAAACTTTATATATAAAAATTTTTAAACATTCAAACTACTTTTTGATAAATTTAGAAAATTCTTAAATGCCCAAACAATATATTTTTAACATCGTAACTTTTTATATCATCTTCAAAGAAATATGTATTTGCGAAAATATTGTATACTATAGTGCCTAAAAAGTAAGACCAATTATTTATTTTTTCAAAAACTCTATATTTATTCTTCCAAATTTATTTCATCGCCTTCAAAGTAATCTCTTCCGGACACAATGCACTTATGGAAACTTGGTTACAATCCTCGCTAAAAAGTCATCGACCAGTATATCCTTCAAAGACAAAGGCGATTCACGTTGAATCTCTTCAATCGACTCAAAACGGTGTCCGTGGAGTGGTCTTTTGAGTTTAAGTTTAAGGAATAGGCAAAGGTTCGAACGGTCTGAATACGTTGGTTGTGGAACGATATGGGTTTCATTTTGGGAGAAAAAGGCACGAAGATTCAATGCAGTGTGAGCTGGCACATTCAGTGTTTTCGGTAGAAATCGAGATTTAACGCGTTTGAGGCCCAAAATGGAATTGACCGATAATTTTGAGATGTTGGAATTTATAAAGGATCGGTCAATCATCAGCAAGGTCTCTAATTGTAAATTGACCGTTTGCAAGCACCAAATCTTTAATTTTTTGGATGCGAGCTTCGCCGATTTAGGTGGAAGGTCGACCAGAGGGCTCTTCGTCTTCAACGCTTTCTCTGCCATCTTTGAACTGCTTATACCACTTGTAAACATTTCTTTCCAATATAGGAATCCTCACTGAAAGCCTTCTGCAACATTCTATATGTTTTGGCACACGAAATTTAATGCATTTCTTTGATCAATTAATTCAGAAGAAAAATCGATGGAATCAGTTTTAGCGTCTCACAAAGTCAAGCGTAACTCAAACACTAATGAATATTTTCACGTCAAATTTCCCACAAATATCAAGGACAGTGCCAGCAACCTAAAAAAGAAAAAATGAAATTCCATAAGCCCCGGGAATTTTAAATTGAAGATTGATCTTTTTTTTGGACACAGTATTATATATTTGTAATCAACTTATTAACAGAGTTAATTTTATGTGCAATATAATTTTATTATCGTACGGAGGTGTAGAATGTTTTTGGGGTTTTTGATTTGATGGAGATATTAAATATGCCCTGAAGATGTTTGGTCTAGTTTAAGACATACTTAACATCCTTAAGAAGTAATTAAACCATTTCCAAAAGAAAATTAAACAATCGTTAGTTTGATCTTACAAAATTATAGGATTCACATATAGAATCTCTTTGATTCACCAATAACTACAATAAACTATGAAAACACGCCTTAGGAAATCAGACTCTAATTGTCCGTTCAAAATCGCTTCCTCCAAGATATCAGCCACAACAGAAAAAAAATTCAGACTGCATGAATCTAAAATTTTAATCAAATTCTATCCTCAATCATGATTTCACCTACAAAATCGTACAGCACAAAACGTTTATTTATTTAGATACAACTCATGCTAATTATTTAAATCCTTCATAAATAAAAATAATTAAATAAATAAAGCATAAAGCAATAATAATTCATAAAGCTTTAAAAATTTTCTTTAAAAAAGATAGCATAAAACATCTGTCTATTCAATTGATTTGGTGCCCCTCTTTCATTTTACTCTGCCCAGCTCATTTCCCGCATAAATCCCATACACAAACTAGGCGCTGACAGCCCATAAACTATCATTTAATTTATTTTCTCAGTAACTTCAGCAAAATTTTTCAAAACTTTATCCTCAACATAATCAACATCTTGTGCATACTCACTTCAGAAATCTTAACGGAATTAATTCAGGAAGAAGACTCTCAACTCGCCAATCAATAAGTTTCCTCGGCATTGCTCCGCTTTCCCCAAAATGCGGTACACCAGCCGATAGCAGCCGATGTTTTCCGGGTGACACTAGTTGCATGACAGAAAAAGCGGTCAGTGTTTGGCTGAATCGTCTTGGTACACGAGGGCATGGAATAATAGGAATTATTGTTTTTTTTTTTTTTTTTTTTTTTTTTAGTTCGCTGTTAAATTAAGACAGAAATAATGTAGTGAGTCATTACTGTGATGAAGTTTGCTTGATTAATATAAAAATTTGTTAGGTCTTCATTTTAAAATTAAGATATTTTTCTTTTAACAAATTTGATATTTTTCAATATTTACAAAATGAATTTCGAAAAAATAATTCATTCTCATACATTTTTCAGAAGATTTTTTTTTTTTTTTTTCAATATGCTTTAGCAATTGATTTTTTAAAGACCTTTACTAAAAAATTTACTTAAAGAATTGTTTAGATCAATCTGTAATGTTGGATATAGTATTATTATTTCAAGATAAATTTATATTTTTTATCTAATAGATTTTTTTCAAAATTTATTTTGGTATAACGATTTTTTTTTTCACCAACGCATTAGGAATTTAGTTTTTCAAAATTATTAGTTCTTTTCCATTGAAGATAAATAGTACGTAATAAGTGTTTTTTTTTTAAACTTTATACATTTTTTTGATAGATAAGATGTTAGTTTAAACTTAAAATTTGCCAACCCAGATAAATAACTACAGTTTAAGGAGAAACATTTATATTGCTTTCCTTAGAATTAACATGTAATTGTATTTCAAAATTAGAGCATACCTTCAGTGTATGTATGATCTTGGAACTAGTGAAAATTTCGTTACATTTTCCCCAACCAATAATATACCATCAATTAAAAAACACGGAAATAAATGTAATTAAACCAATATATAAAAAATTTCACATGAAAACAGAAAATCCACGTTCAATATAAAAGATTCATTAGCAAGATAAATCATTAATTACAAAAATCTGAACTTATAAGT
>BPLQ01002327.1:0-32988 GCA_021605075.1 Caerostris darwini | reverse complement strand
TTTTTTGTCCTGCCAGTAGGTCTTAGTGTTGAAGCACTTCCAGGAATTTTTGTATTACGAATGCTATGATGGTTTTGTTGTACAATTTGTAGGTAGCGAATACTATATTGATTTTTTCTACAAAATCTTCACTCTTGTCATTTTTTGTTAGTTATTTGTGTTTATTGTTGATGTGTTTTCTTTATATATGTATATAAAATATAATTCATTTTCTTCTCCGTCTTTTTTGCTTTGGCAGTACATATTACATTCCCTGTTATTTTTGTCCTTCATATATATTTTGATTCTACTGTTAATAATTAACTGTCATTAATAATTTTGATTCTACTGTCTGAATTCATGCACAACTTCGTACTCGAATAATTGACGTAAAATAAACAACTGCAAATCATGTAAACCACTGCAAACAACTGCAAATCTAAAGATCATGTAATTAGTATTTTCTTTAGTTATTTAGATTTTTCATTGAAAAAAGGTATATTATTTGTAAACATTATCACAGTACCTCAACAAATACTGTTTCATTCATCAATGATTGTTTAAAAGTTAAAAAACAGAGCTTTCTTCGAGCTTTTATAAAAACGTGTAACAGGCTTTTCTTATTCAAAGTTCATTTACTTATATCTTAACAGCGAAGAGGCTTTTCTTTTAAATGGATGTCATTGGTCGCATTAAAAAACACAGTATATACCTTTCCATTTCTTCGGCACTCAAACACAGTCATCTGCAGGTGGAACAACTTTCAATGAAAGCGTTATTTTATTTATTGAAAAGAACTGATATATATATAAATATACATATACAAAGAGGAGAAAACGCGGAAGTTGATGGAAGTTCTGTAATCGTTTATTGACGTAGAAATAGATCTTCTTTGTCCACCAAGTCACGAATACTTATTCACTGTAGTATGAGATACTTTATACTGTTGCGCAACCACTTGTGAGGTGTAGGTGGTAGAAGAATTGCACTTATTTTTTCGGCCGAATCATTCCGTTGGAATTCCATTAAAATTGTATTCAGATAAGAAAGTCTTTGCAATAGCACAAATATGCAATTCAAAGAGCTCATATTTTATTTATCATCAAAGGAATTTATTCATTACAATCAATGTATTAGATACAAGTTTTTTAATAGTTTGTATACAATCCAAATATAAAAAATAACATTAATTTTAGATATCATTTCTTCCATTCTTATGCGTATATTTTTCATTACAGACTGACTTCTATAACTGTAACAAATATTATCAAAGATTTATTTACTACATATAAGAAGAACCACAAGATTTAATTTTCTAGATGTAAATGGTCTATATACCTATTTGCAAAAAATAAGAATTTCAGAATATCAATTTCAATTATCCTTTCTTCTATTATCTGAAATACAACAAATCTATAATATATTTTAGATCCACAGGGCGTATCGAAGATTAAAGTATAGTGTTCAATCCATGAATTCGGATGTTTATTTTTCTATTACTTATGTATCGTAATGTATTTTTAAAAACTCATTAAATTGATTTTACATTAATTTTAGTGGGATGATGTTTGAAAGAGAATTAAATTAAATTTAGACA
Organism: Caerostris darwini; assembly: GCA_021605075.1. NCBI lineage: Eukaryota > Metazoa > Arthropoda > Arachnida > Araneae > Araneidae > Caerostris > Caerostris darwini. The sequence goes on along the minus strand of BPLQ01002327.1, from coordinate 31,412 downwards.
GACTAACATTTTATTCTAAATAAAAATTTATTGATAAAAAAAGGAGTGAGATTGATTGCTTTCTATTATCTAATATATTTCGTCATCCATTCTCAATAACATCTTTATATCGTCCTATTCTTATGATATTAAGAATAAGACGATTCATCTACTCTTATTCATATACGTCCTACTCATGAGCTACTAATTCTTAACATTACAATATATACGGTCAGCATTCGATGCATATTTCATTAAAAAACGCTGTTGTTGTTGTGACTCCTCTGCAGTGTCATACAGTGTGGGATGGACATCCCATGAGGGATGGAAAGGGACAGCTTATGTTGTGATGGAGCACTCGTAGGTAGAAATCTTACTGGACTTCGAGTCACAGAAGAAGAAAGGCAATGTCTTCCAGGAATGGAACAACGCCGCATTTGGAAGAAGGGAACAACGCCGCATTTGTGTATTGTATGGTTTTAAACGCAGAAAATTTTAATTTAAAAAATTTTATTTAAAAAAATGAGATTTTCATTTCAAAAGAAAATCATTTGGAATTATGTAGGGTTTTTTTTCCCTCTGTTGTACATTTTGTTCTTACTTTAAATTCAAAATTTTATGCGTAGACTGTATAACGGCATAGCCTATTGCAATAAGTTTTCATTTTAATTTTTTATTTATTTAATTTTAATGAACAAATTAGATAAAAAGACAAAAAAATTGTATTATTACGCTAATGAGACAATTTACATTTATTAAATATTTACATACATTACATTTATTATGAGAAAATATGAAACATTTCATTTAAAAAGAAATATAAATTCAACAAAATATTGACCTTTCTTTTTTTTTCTCTCTTTTTTTTAATGAGAATTTTTTAACCGGTTTCCATTATTCATTTCCATATTTGAAAAAAAATCTCAATAAAAACCAAGTAATATTGTTTATTAATTTACAATAGGTTACGCTAATGAATTCAATAAAGATAAAAGTTTTCTATATTTAATTAATTTCTGTGGAAAATTTTTCATAAATGTTTACAGCATAATTGTATTCTCTAAAAATCATTACTCACGAAATAAAAAAAAAAGTTGACAGTAACAATATTACTTAGCTCTTTAATACATGTGTTTCTTTTACAAGCTCGACTAAATACAAATTAATTAATCATACATAAAATGCATAGGATGGCCGTTACTGTTCATTTTTTCCCACGACCTGAGCCAGAAATATTCCATGACAGAACTTAATTATTTCTTATCGTTGCGTTTTCTCTATTACTTGAAACAATTTGATCTTTTTTGTAGAGGAAGACAATTGTTTTGTTGCAGACCAATTTTCTTGAAATTATACTTCTCTTGGAATCGGGATTATCCACCGTTTGAAAAATGCTTATATTTTATCAGCTATTGTCTTATACTGTTTGAAGAGAAAATGTTTTAGAAGCGATTCGCTTCAAAAATAAACTCTCAAAAGACAAGTCGTTGTTTATAGGATTATGTTTAAAGTTTCACATTACTTAATTTAACATTGATTTCAGAATGTTTTCCGTCAATCTGTTGTTCTTATTGAAATTCTTGTCAGAAATTTTATCCATTAGGCAGTTTTGAAATAATATTTTTAGATTTTTTTTTTTTTTTTCAGAATCAGTGAAGACAGGATACTATAGAAAATTTATATATGTATTTTTTTTATCTTTTTTTGCATGTACATTATGCGAAATTGAGTAAAATAAATTTTAAAAAAAAACGTCTATTACAATAATGAATGTTTCCATGCGTATATTCTGTCATATCCTTTTATGTTTTTACTAATTTAAAGAGATCTGGTTTGTCTCTCTACTGTCATTTTTTGCGCCCTTTATGGTAAATAAACCGAGACTTACAGTTTAATGTGGATTTTGAACCACTAACAAATATTTATGCCACCACCAGAATTCGAATCTGAAGCCTGTCATACCAAATGACAGAGCGCTAAACTGATCATGAGGCTGACCAAACTAAATTTGCAGATCTGCTAATAAACATGCTAACAGTTTTTAATAATACTATCTTAAAATACTAAAGAAAATAAATAATAAAAATGAAAATATTACATCCCAATCACATAAAAGCAATATTTTATACAGAAACTACTTCAAAAGCGCTACAGCCTCATGGTGGGCCAAGGGCGTCTGCCTACTGGCAGATTCCGAAACAGGAAATGTTTTTCTTCTCACAGGTTAAGGTTGTCAATCCTACGCCCTACAGTCATAATAGACCGGAACTTGAGATTGAAAGTGTATTCCGAACCATTACAAATATCCTTAACACCGCCAGGACTCGAGCCTGAAACTTGTGGCACCAACTGTCAGAGCGCTAGATAACTCAGGCATCAGGCCCCTTTATAAAGAAACACTTACGATAAATTTTGACTCTGCTAATCATTGAGTTTATGGGGCCTGAATGGCCGAGTGGCTAGCGCTCTGGTGCTCGGTACTACAGGTTTCGGGCTCGAATCCCGGCGGTGCCATGGATGTTATAATGGTTCGGAATCCACTTTAAACCGTAGGTCCTGGTCTAACATGAGCGTTGCGGGGGCATTGCTACTCCGCGTCCGTGGCTTATCTTCAAGTTACACGCGCCCCCTGGGTAATGCAAAGTGAGTAACGTCTGTGCAGCGCTTGCCTTAAGGCATCAAAGACAAGTGTCTAAGTGTTTGCCAGCTGCATTGGAACAAAAAAAAAATTCATTGAGTTTATCGTGAAAATTTCTTACTAAATTATATTTTCTTAAGATATCCTGCGATAAAATTATCGAAAGTATTTTACAGATTCCTTATTTGCTTAAAAAATATATATTAAGTAGTTTTCGTTAACGTACATAATTGGGAATTCATTTGAGGACATGTCCCATATTCGTGAAAAGGTATTAATTTATTCTAATTTAACATTTGTATTCTTCCAAAATAACATTTTTAAATCTTACGCACCCATTTTTTCGCATTAACTTTTCTCTCACGTTATTGTGTTAATCAGTTAATAATGTTCTTTTTAGTAACTTTGTTTAAAAATATACTTAATACCACCGTCACGTTGTAGGCCAGTGACATAATTTACTCTATTACATGTTACCTCAAAACTTTTATTTATATAGATTTTACCATTTAAATGTGTTTATTATTTTCCCTAAATATATTTCCATAATAAAAAGAAGGTATATATATATATATATATTTTCTTAGAATTAATTATTTTTTACTGTTCGCATTGCTGTAATTAAAATTATTATACTTTCTTTCACTATTACGTTCATATCTTTCCAGTGCGGTAATAAAATACTATTTTCCTCAAAAAAATTTATTTTTAAATGTATGTTATTTTTTTTTAATTATAATCATTTAAAAAATTGATGGAAAAATTATCAGAAATCATATATTATTAAATAATTATCAATTAATTTAGTAATCGATTATTAAATTAATGAATTAATAAGTGAAATAACTAAATTAATTAAATTAATAATTTAAAATAAATAGCGATAAAATAATCGATAATAGTAATAATGGAAATTAGAAATTTTCGATTATTAAATTAATTAAAAAATATTAAAGCTTGTACTATAATATTTATTAAAAATAACCTCAGCGTAATAAATGTAAAGAACACATCGAACATCAATAGTAATAATATTTCATTTTGTCTAATAACATTATTTTCTAAATAATGATACATTAGTTATAGACAGTTAATATATTTGCCTTAAAAAAGTCTAAAATATATAAAGATTTATTATTAACGCTATAAACATAATACATATAATAACGGTATAACATTTATAAAACGGACGAGCTCTGTATATAAAATATAATAAAATTCGTTATGTCATGAATGAATATATAAAATCTGTTTATTCGCAATTAAACTTTGTAAACGGGTTACCTTCTACACACTTACAAGAGCGACCCTCGTGGCGTTCTCATGAAATGATCAGTTGGATTCCAGACTTTCATCAGAGAGGAAGTACAGCGCAATCTGCACTTCCACTGAGAAACGTTTAGTTTATAGTCTCTCATTCCGAGGGGAAATTTATGTAGCGCATTAGTTGGCCTACAGACTTTCACCCTGATAGGAAATATATTTCGCGCACCCTGCGCGTAGCCGAATATTGAGTTTTCGGCCTTGAGTCCTTCTACGAATCTATAATTATATGTCTTTAAATGTGTTAAATATTGTATGTCAATGTGTGTGGTGTTCGTGCGTGTATAAATAAAGCTGTGAGTTCTCCAATCTGTACATCGCGGCCTGGTGGCCAATTGGCTAACACTCTGGCCCTTGATACCACAGGCTTTAGGTTCGAATCCTGCCGGTGGCAAGGGTGTTTGTTTGGGGTTCGGAATCCACATTAAGCTGTAGGTCCGGGTCTATTTAGCCTAAATTGTGCACAAGATGATCGCATAGCGACGAACCAAACCAAACCAATTTGTACCTCAAGAATCTCAACCACATCACACCTAGTTACAAACTAGTTGCCTAACCTGCAAACTACAACTTTTATTTTCAAATGGCCCATTTTTTAGCATTATTTTAAGTGTACCTACATTGCTTTCGATGTAAAATGAATAAAATATAATGAAAAAAATCAAAACAAAAATATTTTTATTTTCTTCACTAAAAATTTGAGTTCTAAAATGATGCATTCATAAAATTTTCTATTTTTAATCATATAAATTTCATAAACATTTCATAAAATTTTTCTAAATTAGTAAAAGCATCATGCTTAACCCATATTAAATCTAGTTTAGTCCAACGCTCGTTTATTAACTACATGTAGTAAATTGTTTGGGAGAATAACTGCTTTAACCGATCATGTAATTACAAAATATATGCAATGCTTTACGCTTAATAGTGCCTTGAGAGAGGGGAAAAAAAGCCACGTACTTAAAAGGCTAGTAACACATGTCATTATTTTGAGGTCAAGTTCCATCGCCTGCAGTAAAAAAGAAACAAATAGAGAAACAGAAACAATTAGCGGAAAGGATTGCTTGTTATTACGAGAATGAATACGAAAATAATATTCATGAAAAAGAAATTCGCTTTATAACACTTTTTTTTTCTTCGTTAATAACTGAAGTTGCTGTTTTTAATTTACTTTTATACTTGACCTCGATAGGTTTATACATGGATTACATGCTAACTGAAATAAATTTATTTTAATAATGGAAAGATAAAAAAAAAATTTAGAAATCAAAGTCTTGTTTTATAAAAATAGACAACAAAAATTCTCAAAATATAGTGCATTAAAATATTGTTTTAGGGTGTAATTTTACTAAAAATAATTTGACTTATATAATGGTTTTTTAAATATTTTTAAAAAATTGAAAATATCTTTTTAAACTAATTACTTCTGTTTAATTGTATTGGCTTAAATTGTATACAGTATACAAATGTGCTTAGTAAAAGTTTAAGTTGTTGTTTTATTTGTTAATTTTATTGAAATAATAAATATTTATTATTTTAAACTTAATGTTTTTAAATTTAATATTTTTAAACATTTGAATATTATAAACCATATTATTATTGCTTAATTTTAATTCAAAATTAGTTTGTTTTTTTGGTATTATTTTCATCAGAACATGATTATGATTATTTACTAAGAATACTTTCCTTAATTACAAAAGCTATTTTATTGCTATGAAATAATAAGTATTGATAGTTTTGTTTTAGTTTCCTAAAATGATACTCTAACATGTTATTTAATAAAATTTGCAATAAAGTTTTTAAATTCTTGGTTATCTTTTTCTATCTCTTGCAGTGCGAAAAAGTTAAATCCATTTAAATGTTTTAATAATAAAATTTATAATTCAAATTTAAATCTTTTTAAGTAACAAAATATTTATATATTCTTTCTTTTAAATACTTTTTTCTTTTACTTCTTAATTCAATCTTGGTTAAATCCCTGTTTTCGAAAATAACCATATAAATCTAGTATTCATGGTGTAATAATGATAAAATAATTGGGTCTCCTCTAAATATGCATGTTGTTTGTATACGGGGAAAATAATTGGATTTGATAAATAAGCAGTACAGAAACAACGTACAAAATTCATATTTACTACAATTATAACTACTATATTATTAATAATTTTAAGAACAGAACAGAAAATTTAAATATTTTTTTTTACTTCGTAATTAAATATTAGTTAAATCCCTATTTCTGAAAATAACCATATAAGATAATAATTATAATGCTATATAAAAGATATATTATTCGTTTTGGAATTATGATGGATCTGTTCTAAATATATATACATATAATGCTTTTACAAGAGAAAAATAGTTGGATTTGATAAACAATCATTATAGAAACAGCGTAAAGCATAAATATTTATTACGATATTATAATATCTACTGTATTGTTGATAATTATAAGAGCAGAATGGAAAATTTATTAAATAAGAACAGTAAGTAACAGAATATAAGTACGTAATAAGTAATAATAGAAAATTTAAATATTATTTCTTTTAAATATTATTTTTTACTTCGCAATTCAATCTCGATTAAATCCCTGTTTCTGAAAATAGCCATATAGATGATAATTATAATGCTTTATAAAAGATATATTATTCGTGGTGGAATTATGATGAGATAATTGGATCTGCTCTAAATATGTATGTTGTTTGTATACGAGGAAAATGGTTGGATTTGATAAATAATCATTACAGAAACAGCGTATAGCATTAATATTTACTATAAATATTATTATATATACTGTACCATTGATACTTATAAAAACAGAACAGAATAATTGTTATAGATAATTAATAAATAAGAACATTAAATAACAGAAAATTAATAAATAACAGAAAAAATTTTATTATTTTTTTTAACTTCGTAATTCAATCTTTGATGAATCCCCGTTTCTGAAAAAGCCAATATAGATAATGATTATAATGTTTTATAAAAGATATATTATTCGGGGTGAAATAATGATGAAGTAATTGGATCTGCTCTAAATATGTATATTGTTTGTACACGCGGAAAATAGTTGGTTTTGATAAATAATCTTATAAAAACAACGTGTAACATTAATATTTACTGCAACTATTATTATATATAATCTATCATTGACATTTATAATTAATATTATATCGACTGTATTGTTCTGAAATTCAAGAAATATGTTGATTTTTATTTAAAATGTTATGTTAAACTGCGCACACTAAAAAAAAAAAAAAACTTTCCCCCGAATATATTACGTTTTTATTGTACATTTTAATAAAAAATAAGTTTTTTTTCTTCACAGGAGACTTGGACCCAGTGACCATGAGCTTAGTTGCGCAAACTCAATTTGCTCCTTTACCAGAAGCACTGTGCAAAGTTGTGTACGACTTGACGTCTGAGGGAGTGATCGCCTCCATGCAGATCATAAGCAAGAGATTGAAGACTACTTTTCCAGAACTGACCGTACCATCCGACGACATTCTTTATAAGACTCTGGGTGAGTGACTTTAAGAAACATTTTAAAATTTTGCATATGTATGGATTTTTTTTTTTTTATAAATAAAAAAAAATTGACTATTTATAAATATGATTTATAATGCGATACAAAATGGAATGGCTGTTTTTATAAATATTTAGCCCCTGCAGAAATAATGTTTTTTCATATAAAAATATATTATTTGTATTTCTTACTAATCCATATCTACCTTAAATTTAAAATTTTAATTATCTTAAGAAGTGAATATAATCATGTATTTGAGGTAATATATAAACTATTTCTTTGTTTTTATTTTAAAAAAATGAATGAATTTTTTTTTAAATTTCATTTATGTATTTTAAATAATCAATAAGATATATTTTTTCTTTATTTTGCATTTATATCTATCCTAATTTCAATAATTATTAGCTAGTAACAATTTTTTTAAATAAATAATTATATGTATATATATATATATATATATGTGTATATATATATATATATATATATATATATATATATATATATATATATATATATATATATATATATATATATACATGAACACATAAAACCATAGATGATTTTTATCGTTTTAGGATTATTAATAAATACCCCTTAAAGTTGTTGAAGAATGTTAAGAAGAGAAGATAATGTTGCTTAAGAATGTTGCTTAAAATTAAGAATACTATGTGTAAAAATTGTTTTATCCATAAAATTATGGGTATTGTTTTCGAGAGGGAGGTTTCGTTTCCTTGATTCAATTCCTTGATTACAATTTCGTGTCCTTGAACATTTTAAAGTTTCTTATTGATTATTAAATTTTTTTCACGAGCTTTTTTATACATAATATTTATTTAAATTTCTTTAACCTACTAATAATTATATAATAAAACAATCAAATAATATAAAATTATTCTAATAGATCGTTTAGTGAAAACAAAGACAATGTTAATTTCGAAGGGAAAATGAAATTTTTTTTCTTTCACAATCTTTTTATGTATATTATTTATTTAAATTTCTGTCATGAGCTAATAATTATAAAATTAAGTAATGCAAAATTGTTTTAAAGGATTGTCTGGTGAACGCAAATAATTCCTTGTCTTAATTTCGCGATTTTTTTTATACATATTATTTTCTTTCACAAGTTATTTCTTTCACTTATTTACTTAAATGTTTTCATGAGCTAATAATTATGTAATTAAATAATGTAAAATTGTTCTAAAAGATCGTCTAGCGAAAGCAAAGACAATATTAGTTCAAAGTGAAAATGAGGTTTTTTAAAATTTCTTCGGTCTTTTTTTGTGCTTAATATTTATTTAAATTTCTTTCATGACCTAATAATTAGATTATTAAATAATCTAAGGTTGTTCTAGAACAGGGGTAGCCAACCCGCGGCCGCCTTGAATATTTTTCCGCCCTGTGAGATTTATCACACTTTTACAAAATATATTTATTTTATAAAGACCAAAGTAATGAAAACCAATGTATCGAAAAAATGCATTGTTTGAGCATCCATGTGTTCAAAACTCAACTGTCGAAATTATAAGAAGAACTTAACTTTGATTTTAAAATAATATTCTTGCGAATATATGACAGATATTGCCTGTTTTATTTATGAGTTTACAATTATGAGTTCGCGGAATAATTAAATTATATTCTGCGAACTCATGATGCTTGCGCATCTTGGATCATCTTATATATCAGGTTCTATGTTTCACTTTAAGTGACCAGTGACCATCCCTAGATACGCGCAGTTGTGCGTTTAGTATCATTATTATTCTATTATCTATGTTTACATGTAAGAATAATAGTAAACACAATAATAATAACTCATTATGTTTTAATTTTTCACTCCAAAAATTGTCTATAGTGGGTCTAAATCTGATATATGGATAATATGGGAATACATAATTTTATATGTGGCCCGCGGAGTTATGGTGCATTTCGAAAGTGGCCCACAAGATCATTTGGGTTGGCCACCACTCTTCTAGAAGATCGTCTGGTAAAAGTCAAATTTTATTTCAAAGTGAAAATGAAACTTTTCCAGACAAGAAAATCGTTTCAAATTCTATAGTTCTTTTATTTTTTAAGATTGCCGTTATGCGTTTTGTTTTTACATCTAATTCTAAATTTTTTATAGGTAATCTTTATATAGGCTCACCTGATTATACTTAACTCTTCTAAATGCGCTATTTTGTTTGCAGGCACGCTGATCAAAGAGCGCAAGCTCTACCACACGGGATCGGGCTATTCGGTGGTGACTCCGGACACCTTCCGCCTCCTGGCCATGTCTCCGCCCCTGGAACGACAGATGCTGCTGACGAACGAGGAGGCCATTGTGCGGTTGCACGGCACGGCGTACGCTGTGGACGACGGAAGGACGGCCTGCACGCAGACCAAGCAGCAGGAGGTGCTCACGGCCTGGTCTTCGGCGGAGAGGATCGTGGAGCCCAGGAAACAGGGTATGGGTTTCCATCTAATAAAGAGAAAAATTCATTAATAAAAGTTAATTATTTAGTAATATTATTATTACTAGTATTTAAAAGACATCAGAACAATGTACCAAATAAATATACTTTCTTAGCTTTCTTTCTATTTTTTTAAGTAGTAACAATACTGAAATCTCCTCCAATGGTTTTTCTCGTCTGTAAATACAAGCAATATGAATATTCATTTCATGCATGTCTTTGTGTGTGTGTGTGTGTGTGTAAAAAAGGAAACTAGGGGTATTACCACTATTATAATTTTAATAACACAAACTATCTGCTATATTATTACTGCTTTACTACATTCAACATAAAAACTAAAATCTTCTTTCTATTTTTACAAATATTTGTATGAACTGCGCATCTTCATCTTATCATGTATCTTTATCACGTTATCAGGGCCCGACTCATGGCTCAGTGGTAACATGCATGGCTCAGTGGTAACATGCATGGCTCAGTGGTGAGCAATAGAGTTGTGGTTCAATACGCGGGCGGACATTGTACAAGACACTGATTCAAAACGAGGAGCCTCGAGGGCGTTTGCGGTGTTCATCATCTTGCTTGGTTAGTCGGACTACTTGATGAAAGTTTTCCAGGTTTCTCCCATATGATACGCAAATGCAGGATAGTCCCCCCACCCCCTAAAAGTTCTCCCAATGCTTTCCTTTTTCAGCGTCACGGAGCAAAGTCAGACTTCTACCTATGGGTACTCCATCAACAGCAGTCCCCTTTCCTTCCATTCATAAGTAGACTACTCATGGGATGTCTGTCTCACACTGCCAGACACTGAGAATAAGTCACAACGGTTCTCAATTGTATGTAGTCCTCAATCTGTGAAATTATAATTATATACCATATATAGAGTATAGATAGGGATATATATGGAGAGAGAAGGATATATATAATTACTCCATTCATTACTTAATTTAATTTTATTCATATTTTAAATGTACTTTTTTGCACCTGAGTGGCCTGATGAATAGCGCTTTTGGTTCGACTTTCGAGATGCAATGCGGATCTTTCACTTGGACTTTTGGTTGGAGAAGGCTGTGAGCCAATTCCTTGATACCATCTCTATGGTTTTTTGTTCAAAATTGTGGAAATTGTGTGAATTGTAATTCCGATGCAATGTAGCAGACATGTGGATAACGCTGAATCTGCTACACATCTGTTTGTATAGGTCGATTAAACTTAACTGTCCGGCACTCGAAAATAACAACATAAGTAAACTGTCCTCTGGGTAAATATATTTCATGATCAGCTATTTATTTATTTTAAATTTCTTATAACTTTAAATATTTATTTCTATTTCTCTCTCTCTCTCTCTCTCTCTCTCTATCTCTATCTATCTATCTATATATATATATATATATATATATATATTTGAATAAAATGAAAAGATTAATTAAATACATGAGCTTGAATTAAGTTCTCGTAAAAATTAAACGATATATCTTAGACTGTTTTATATTATACGAAAAAAGATATCTTTGCACAATTAACTATATCATTAACTCATTTTTTTAATAATTGCTTAAATTATTATTATATAATTTGAGTCTTTATTATTATACTGTTACAATTAAACTTTAATATTAAATCTTTGCTATTATTTCATTTTATTTTTAATACTTTTTATAAGATTTGTTTATTGCTCATCTAATATAAAATTTAAAAATGCATTCATTTAAGGTCACTATTTAAAAACTGTTACAAATTTTTATTCATCATTGTTGTTGTTGTTTTTAATTTTTTACTTGGATTACAGGCATAGCATTTGGTAAACTAAAGAGATGTCATTCATTGAAACTTTTGAGGAGTAGAGACAAAGAGAAATTATCCAGAAGCAATTCGTTCAAGTCAACTGGAACGAGTCCAGGACCCAATCACGACTTCAAAAGTGATAATGAAAATATCGATATCAATAAAAGTAAACCATTACTTGTGGAAGTGTTTTTAACGTACTTTCATACTTTTTCGAAATATTGTATAATAGAATGAAGTACTTTTTTTTAATAAAAAATGCAGATAAATAGATTTAATTAATCAATTTGATAAAATAAGATTATTGTTTGCAATTACCATTATGATTATAGTGAAAACAAGTTTATTTAATTTTATTTAAAATAATTTGGTTTCATTAAATGGCATTTGCTAAAGTAAATTTAACAATTATTTACAAGCGTTTATTATAGTTCATTTGAACAATAATTTACTTATATGTTTGTGTTTGTGTTATGTTTATGTTTATTCATAACATAAACATTATTAGCTTATTTCGTACCGAATTAAATAAAGGAGCAATTTAATAAACATATTTGCGTATAAAATGTTCTGAAGAACATTAATTCAAGGAATCGCCTAATAAAAACATTCAGCAAATGTTTTTACGTTATTTTACAGTTTGAAGACTGTATAAAAGCATGTTTAAAAGCAAAATTTAAAATTAAATAAAAAAAATACATGTGAGGTATTTTAACTAAATTTATCAAGATATTTGTACTAGAACAATAGCGAATTTTAAATTTACGCTGTTCTTTACGGTAAATTGATAGTAAAAATTTAATTAATCATAAAAAAAAAAGTTATGCTGTGATAAATGTATATATTTTTTACCATCAAATACCTTTTGTACTTATTCAAATTATGTTGGTTTATAAGCGTTTGCTTTTTTAAATATATTTGACCTACAAAAATGTAGGATAATAATTGTATATTAAATTTATTTACGTTTATTTTACAGCAAACCTCTTTCACTTACTTAGTTATATCGTTAAGAAACTGGTGCTCACATTTATATTTGCGCCTTGTCCTTATTACAGAGAATGTTATCATACTTTTAGTAATCTATTTCAGTATTATACTAAATTGTATTTTAGCGTTGATTTTTTTCTTAGCTTAGTTACATTTTTAACAGAGAAAAATGAATAGAATCTTCTAATGCAAAATTAAAGTAATTATATTTAAACCCCCTCCCCTCAAAAACATTAGCTTTGTTATTTTCACTTTACAATCAACCGCAAAAGTAATGATAACAAATGAATATTTATAAATTTTTTTCTATAGAAAATAAATAATTTAAATGGTATAAAATAATTTTTTTTAAACTTCGAAAATAATCATTCTCTTAGCATATATTTTCTCGATGTATGATGTTGCTATTATTTTACAATGACGACCACTTTAACGTTAAGTCATTTCCAGTTAGATATATGAAGATTCAATGTTATGATGCACAAAGGTAGAGTTTGTTGCACAGCGCGTAAAAATTGCCCCCCTTCCTTCCCAGATTTTGCCCAACGCGCTGTCCATTACACCTCTACGGCACTCTGTATAATAATTGTATTAAACCTAGGTCCTTCGTTTTTGTAACTGTTTGGAATCACATATAAAATATTGCCAATATAATAATAATTATTATATTCAAAAGTTATATTGAGCAGCCAGATTGTAACTGGCTAAAGTTATGTTGAGATACTTGAATCACAGGTTGGAGAACTCACAGATTTATTGGCACACGCAGTAGCACCACACACATACAATTAGAGACATACAATATTTAACACATTTAAAGACATACTTATAGATTTGTGAAAGGAATCCACTTCTAATTTGGAAACCAGAAACTCGGATATCCACAGGGTGCGAGAAATGTACTTCCTTTCCGGGTGAGAGTCCGTAGGTCAACTGTCCATTTCTCCCGAACGTCACAAGGGGCGCTGTTGCTAGTGGGTAGGAGGAAGCATGATTACAACCCGGATTTACGTCCTTTTTAGTAATGCCTTATAGTTATAGTGCAATTAATTAAAGATACAATTATAGACGCTAATTTATTAAAGATACAGTTACAATGACTTATAATTAAAGATACAGTTACAATGACTTATAATTAAAGATACAATTATAGATTCGTGAAAGAACTCCACTTCTAAGCCGAAAACCCGAAACTCGATTACGCGCAATGAACGCAAAATATATTTCCTTTCCAGGTAAGAGTCCATAGGTCAACTGCCCATTTCTCCTGAACGCCACAGGGGGCATTGTTGCCAGTGTGTAGGAGGAAGCATAGTTACAACCCGGATTTACGTCCTTTTTAGTAATGCCTTATAGTTATAGTGCAATTAATTAAAGATACAATTATAGACGCTAATTTATTAAAGATACAGTTACAATGACTTATAATTAAAGATACAGTTACAATGACTTATAATTAAAGATACAATTATAGATTCGTGAAAGAACTCCACTTCTAAGCCGAAAACCCGAAACTCGATTACGCGCAATGAACGCAAAATATATTTCCTTTCCAGGTAAGAGTCCATAGGTCAACTGCCCATTTCTCCTGAACGCCACAGGGGGCATTGTTGCCAGTGTGTAGGAGGAAGCATAGTTACAACCCGGATTTACGTCCTTTGGAGTAATGCATTATAGCTATAGTGCCTTATAGGGAGGCTCTATCCAGTCAGTAGGATGAAGCATGGTTGCAAAGTTTTAAAAAATGAAAAATGTTAGATATTCATTACGGAAAAAAGCAAAAGTGTTGCATTATTATAATCTTCTATTTCTATTCCAATAGAGGATTTAAATCATTAAGAAGATCAAGACACTATAATCACTGAAATATCTTGGAAAATAAAAACAATGAAATGAAGTGTAATATTTAGATAAAATTTTTAAAAAAATTATTTTAGTGTATAATTCATTCTGTAATTAGAGTGCAACAGTATATATGGATGAAAAAAATGTGTCATGAAAATGTAAAACAAAAGTATGGTGGAAACGTAAACATGTCATTGATTTAAGGAAATACTCACTTTCTGATCACTGTACCTGGTAGCATAAGACCTGCGATGTTGTACAATTCTACTTCAGATCTTATTCATCCTCTAGTGGTTTGTTTTAGTTTTTATTATATATAGGGAATAATAACAATCTTTTTCAGTGTTTCCGTGCACCGAAATGTTAAGAAATAAAGAAATTGCAAAAAAAAAAATAATAATAATAATAATAATGATTCGTTACGCATACAATATTGATTGAATTGCAATTTCTTTTTTAGAAGAGAAATCTCCTTCGATGTTCAGCAAATGGTTTCGACGAGGCCGATCTGAAAAAAGCAGAGCCAAATTGAAAGCCACCTCCTCTTCGACGCAGTTTCCACCCAGGGATTGGGCAGACCCGGACTACGTGATCTTCAATTCCAGAGCCACCCAAACTTTGGAACGCAATGAAGGAGAACACAGGAGTAAAGTACGTACTTCCATCCCACTGTGATAATATTCACTGTACTTCTAAGCCGAAAACCCGAAACTCGATTATGCGCAGTGTGCGCAAAATATATTTCCTGTCCAGGTGAGTATCTGTAGGCCAACTAACTATTTCTCCTGAACTCCACAGGGGGTGCTCTACCCAGTAAGAAGGAAAAATGTCTATATGTGTGTGATTTTATCACCAGATATATAATGTCACCCGTTTGGATGTTATATAACACTCTGACGGTTTCGAGTTCGAGTCCAGATGGTACCGCGGATGGTTGTAGTGGTTCGAATGTATTTTAAAACATAAGTCCAGATCTAATATGACTGTAAGGCTGACAATCCTGCCCTGTAAATAAACCAATTTCCTGTCTCTAAATCTGCCACCAAGCAGACGGCCTTAGTACACCATGGGCTGTAGTGACAGGGAGTTAATTAGTTAGTTACATATAAATTATAATTTCCCATGCTGTAACTTGATGGTGTGCCCATTTTAGGCAGTAATGAGATTTAGCTTAATTGAATAAGTTGAATAAAAACATTTAATAACATTCGATTTAAAAAAATGGTGTAAAATAATTGTAATTTATTGCTTAAAATGTACGTGATATGATAGATGCAGGGTTAAATTTTTGACCACCGTTATTTATTATGCAATTCATAAAAAAAATGGACAAATAGAAAATTACCTTATTTGAATTTTCACGTAGAACAATAATTTTTCACATTTATTTTTCATAATAATTGCTAAAACCAAAGATTTGCTGCTTCATACAGGCCTTATTTTACTGATCTTCAATAAAGTGTTCGGATTTTTATCTCTTTTATATTTATTTTAAAGATTATTATATTTCAACCAGTATCCTTTATTAAAAGTAAATTTACAAAAAAAAAAAAAAAAAACTTTTGCACCATTGATGTTTGATAACATTTCACAAACTACAAGACTATTTTAAGTTTCTGTTATGTCCCGGACACTTTTCTTTATTCCTGACATTTTCTTATTCCTAAATAGGCAACATGGGTGAGATACTTTAAATAAACCACTGCAATAAATGCTGCAAGATCGTTTAAAGGTGAAAAATAAGCACATTTACAAATTTTAACTGATTAATACTTTCAAAAAAAAAAAAAATATTGTCTGGAATACAGGTGCTTCAAACGTGTTGTAGCCACCCGCTATCATGTAGATTTTCACCCTTGAGACTCGGTCTAGACTTTCTTAGACATGTTTCCTTATTTTTGCTGAGTATGCATGAGTCTTACAAATTACGAACTTTTTTGCAATTTGCATTCATAACCATGATTACTGTGGTTACAGATCTGAAATGTTTATGATCTTATAAATATCACTATTTATGGTCTCAAATGTTATGGCTTGACCTTCTGATGTTTAAATATTGTACACAATAGAATAAAAAATATGTACGATTTTCTATTTTGTAATATATTCTTATAAAATATATTTCTGATTCAATAAATTTAACGAGCTTGCTTGAATTTAAAAAAAAATATTTTCGAAAATATTATCGAATTATATTTATGCCTCAAAAATTTTCATAAAACCAAATATATCAACAAAAACATATAATTTATGTTGAATGTTAAATTAATTTTTTCTACGGATCACATTATTTATTTTTAGTCAGCTAAAATGATTTAAATAATCGAAATTAGTGTATTTTAGTGTGCAGGTTGATCAAGCAGATTATAACTGTGTGTGGATGGGTTGATATACTTGAGGCACAAGTTTGGAGAACTCGCAGATTTAATTACACGGGCACAAACAACCACACACATAAAATTAGAGATATGCAATATTTAACACATTTAAAGGCAGATCATTACCGATTCGTGGAAAGGCTCCTTTACATCTAAGCCGAAAACCAAAACTCGGCTAAGCGCAGGGTGAGCGAAACATACTTCCTTTCTGGATGAGAGTCTATACTTACCATTTCTCCTGAACTCCACAGTAGATTGGAGGAAGCATGGTTATAGTGTTTATTTTAGTTTGTACTTTTCTTTACGGACTATTTGCAGCATTAAAACGTATTAAAAACTGGATATAGACTACACATTCTCCGTAACACTAAGGATTAATACTTGCAGTTGTATTCTGCAGGTTGGGCAACCAAATTGTAAACGGGTGTGGTTGAGTTGAGATACTTGAGGCACAGGTTGGAGACCTCATAATTTAATTTACACACTCATAAACACCACATGCACACAATTAGAAGCAAACGATATTTAACACATTTGAAGTTAAAACATAGATAATTATAACTTCATGGAAAGATTAAACTTCTGAACCGAAAAAACGAAACTCGGCTACGCCCTGGATCACGCGAATTAAACTTCCTCTCCGGCTGAGAGTCTGTAGGCAGTTGAACATTTCTCCTGAAGTCCATAGGGGCGCTCCTGCCTGTGTGCAGGAGGAAGCATAGTTACGCAGTAAAATAGAAAAAATTCAAAAAGTTTCAAATATTATAAATCATACATGTTGTATTTAAAAAAAAAAAAAAGATTGAGAAAAAAAAAAAATCGAGCGTCTCGATCGATTTTTTCAATCTCGATCTTTTTTTTTTTTTAAATATTTTTTTTTTAAAATACAACATGCATGATTTATAATATTATTATTATAATCGCTCGTTATTAACTAACGAGCGGTTGAAAAGTTATTCAACAAACTCGTTGTTAACTATTTTCATAAAAATTTTTAATAGCTTCGATAAATTAAAAACCTTTTAAAACCTATTTAAGTTAAAGCATCTTCCTACGCATTGTAAAGTAAAATAAAAATTTTTTTATTTCTCCATTATCAGCGTATGAATCTCTCTTTTTTCTCTCTCTACTTTTGAATACGATGATTTTTCCCTATTGTTCTCTTTAACAACGCTCACCGGTGCAATCTTTTTTTACGTGCCAAAAAACAGTTTTCAAAAGAACGGGGAAATTACCTCTCGTTGTTGTTGTTGTGTATGTATTTTACCATCAGCAGGAGTGGCTACAAATAGGCCTTTCGTGCACTGCCATCTTTCATTCACAAAACACTTAATATAAAAGTCTGGAAAATTTTTGACATTTCGAAGAGTTATTACTCGTGAGAACATTTCATTCGGATGGTGTTGCGCCCCTTGGGTCAGATTCGAATGCATTGACCGATGTTCTCGTGACCTTTTTTCTACTGACGAATGGAGTAAAAAACAAGAAACGCGTTTTTAGAATATTACATGCGGGTTTTGTCTGTGTTCATTTGAAGTTTCGAGATTTTTTATGTTGTTTTTCTAAAAGTGACGTCTACGTACAATGGATATAGGATATTTCCATTAAAAGTTGGATATGAAATGTTTTTGTTCGTCTTATTCAATTAAGATAAATCTCATTAATACCTAAAATTGGCGCACCAATACGTTATAAGATTATAATTTGTATTTAATTAACTAACTAACTCCTTGACACGACAACCGATAGTGGGACAACACCGTCTGCCTACTGGCAGATTTAGAGAGATGGTTTCCTTTTATAGGGTAAGATTATCAGCCCTACAGTCATATTAGGATTTTGATTTGGTTTGTCACTCTACTGTTATTTTGTGCACACTTTAGCCTAATTAGACCGGGACCTACAGTTTACCGTGTATTCATAACCGTATAAACATCCGTGCCACTGCCAGGATTCGAGCCTGAAGTCTGTGGTACAAAATGCCAGAGTGCTAGTTAATTGGTCACAGTCATATTAGATCGGTACGTGAGGTTTAAATGTATTCCGAACCACTACAATCATCCATGGCACCTTCTGATATTGAACTCGAAACCGCCAGAATGCTATTCAATCGACCATCAGGCCCTATAATTTGTATATCTTCTCTTCTTCATTTGCACAACTTCTCCATGGTGGGCGAAGATCATTTGCCTACTGGCAGATTTCGTAGCAGATGTTTCCTTTTTACGGGGTAGGGTTGTCAGTTCTACGCCGAACGCTCGTCAATCATATTAGAGCGAGGCCTACTGTTTAAAATGGATTCTGAACCACGACAGACATTCATGGCACCACCTGGATTCGAACTCAAAACCGCCAGAACATTATTCATTCGACCATCAGACCCTGTAATTTGTATAGCCTATATACCATATGTACCGAAGGGACTCTGTGGCACCAAGAGCTATATAATTTGCATATAGGTTTACCAAATCGTTTCCTGGTTAGTATTTATTTTTACTAATTATTGTTGTTGTCAATTATTGTTGTTGTATTGTTGGTGCTTCCGAATAATATTGGCTATGTTGATTGCCTACTCGGAGTATAAATCCTCTCCCCCTGACAATGCATCACTGCTGCAACAGCTGTACAATCATAAACATGATGAGATGTAATCTCGACGTCAGGGCAGTTGCCACATTTTTTGGTATTATTTAACGCCATCAGCATAAATGTTCATATTTTTGTGGTGCTTCATCCTTAATCTTGTGAGAGTAGCAGTAGCTGTTTTTCTTTTACTAATTGTTTTCAAAAGATTAAGGAATATTTATGCAACTATAACTGTATTGTTTTATAAGCAATAATCTGTTTTATAATAAAACAAAATGGCGTTTACCCCCTCTTTAAATGAAAGAGTAAAATATTTAATACCGACATAGTCAAGTTTTATATCCTTGACCTTTAATTCGAACCGGAAAAAAAAATGTAATCCTCGCTTAATGAAGGCTTTTCCGTTTCTGTATTTCCTGTGGATGAATCTAATTGGTTCGTTCTATTTTCAGTCGATCAATGAAATAAAATATCGCTTTGCGAAACAATGCCGATTTCGCAACTAATAATCAATCAAAATAGAAATTAAATGTCTTTTAAGTGAAAAATCTGTCAGGTTAAAGTGTTTATAAATTAATTATTTCAAAATTCTAGTTGCGTTACAGTAAAATAATTTAAATCTAAATAATAATAGGTATTGCTTTTATATAGCATGGATGATTTATTTTGTCGCTCTACGTTCATTTTTTTATACACTTTCGGCTGATTAGACGGGGAGCTACAGTTTAGCGTACATTACGAAACACTAACAGACATTCATATCCTCCAGGATTCGAACCTGAAGCCTGTAGTACCAACGACCAGAGAGCTGGGCACTTAATTTTAACCATTTAAATCCCCTCTATGTAATTAAATACAAATATTAAAAATATAAGAATTTTTTTAATTTTATTTTAAGAAATATAATTTCAGTTTTACTTAAAATAGTACTGCTAGATATCTAGACAGATTTATATAAATATCATTAATATATATATCTATATATATAGTATGAAAAATCCATAAATATTCGAAAAATATAATGAGATATAAATTTTAAAGGTTTTTTTTTTAATAATTCTAATTGTAATTATTGATTTTGAAATTAGCTATCATCGATAAAAAAAATTTCTATCGTCCTATTCAATACATTTTGTCTTAATATAGAAGATTTTGATATAGCAATTTAGAAAAAAAAAAATACATAACAAAATAACTTGCGTATATATGAAAAAAAAATTTTTTAACGAAATGGAAATGATATGCGACCTTGAATATGATATCACCATTCGCTAAATTGCGATAACAGTATTATTTGACATTTTAAGTAGCATTTCCATTGTAGCAATAGGCATATTTATAACACAATGCTGAGAAATTTTGTAATTTCCATTGGTTACAAATATGTGATATTCAATATTATTCATTTCAAAAACATAATTTCTTCATTTTGAAGGAAAAATATATAAATATTTCGTTAATGTAAATAGGGATAAAACAAAGCATTTTACCGTTAAGTTGCAATTATCCATAATGATAGTAGTTGTAGTTTAAAGATTAAATATAATTCACAATGTTCTTTAAATAAAATACTCTTAATACCATCACATAATTTTATAATATACTAGGGAATATATTCTATTATACCACATTAATGTTTCTAATATTCATTTAAAAAAATATTACTAAAATAAATACATTTTGGTTTATTTTGAAACGTGACATCAATTTTTTACGTTAATCTTCATGTTAATAAATATTATTTTCACAGTTTTTGCTGAAACTTTACAAAAATTCTGTTTCATGTTTTAGAGTTTTTCAGATTTGTAGGGTTGGGCATACAAAATAAAAAAATAGCATTATTTAAGCTTGGAAAAAGGAATTTTCAAAGTTATTTGTTATGCTCTATAATTAAAATTAAAGTATTTTAATTAAAAAATTAGAATATTAATTATTTTTGTGTGCTGAAATAGTTTTTTCATAATTAATTTTTATTGTTAATATGTTTCAATAACTTATTTATTATTTGTAGATATCTTATGAAGAAAATTTATTTCAATTATAATATAATAACTTAAATTAAATGGTTGAAATTGATGTTATAATTTGAAATAAAAAAATTATAAATATATCATCAGAACACTCATTTTCTTTTCATTCAAAATTTTTGAAAAAATTTGTTGAACAATTTTTATATATTTAGGGAGAAATATCCTGATAATTATTAAAATATATAGTAATTATTATTATGTTGATAATTATTAAATTTTATAAACTTATTTAACAGTTCTAATTTTTTCCTAAATTGTATTCCTTCATAAACATGTAAGCTTTAGAAGCAATTTTAATTAAAAATTTTTCATTAAAAATGAATAAATCTAGCAGTTTAGTTAGTTTTCAGTTAGAATAGTAAAGAAATTCTTCTTTTTCATTGGTGTAACAGCCCAATGATAGGATAAAACCATCTGCCTACTATTAGATTTCGAATTTACATGTTTACATGTATTCCTTTTTACGGGATGGATTGTCAGTCCTATAGTCATATTAGACCGGGACCTACGGTTTAAAGTGGATTGCGAGCCACCAAAAGCATCCATGGCACCTTCGGTACTCGAGTCCGAAACCTGTGGCACTGAGCGCTATTCACTCGACCATCAGGCTCCCATATGTAGCAATTAGTGTGTAAAATATAAAAATAAAGATTTTCTTCAACTTCAAAACTCCAAACGCTTACATTTTGTATTACAAGACAAAATTTAATGACAATTTTGTTCAATAAAAAAAATATTTTAGTTGAACACAAAGATAAAAAAAATCCATTGCAAACATAAAAATTTCTATTCAAAAAACTTCTTTACACAATAAACCTTATGTGATTAATGATTGTACGTTTCACACAGATACATGTATCACTGAAAAAAATATATAGTACTCTTTTATTAAGCAGGTCAAAGAATAACATCCGTGGCTCACAAGTTTCTTATCTTGTGAGAACCAAAACAGACGTAAATTTTATGGGGATTATCTACAAATTTGGCGATATCTGCACCATGACGTAAATGAAAAGGAAAATTCAGAAATATTTTGAAAGCGTTTTGGCTAAAAGCGTGATAAGCGGTTAAAATTTATATGAAAAAAAAGTAATAATATTTCCCAACCTAGCCATGCGTGGGACGACTTGTTTGATGACTTTATGAGCTTATGTATGCTGGACATCATATACGTTAGGCGTAGGCAGCGTGAAAAGACTTTTCTTTTGGAATTTTTATTGGGTTTCCCGTCATTTACCCTTATCTTGATTTATCGAGCCTTTCTTTTTTTAATGAATCTCTGGAATTCTTCATTTAAAAATTGTGTTTAGTAATCTAAAATTGTGTTATATCAAAACGCAATTTCATCAGATTAGAAAATTCCATTTGGAATTTCTGATTAAGGGATGGCCTTAATTTTGCTGCGGTTATTATCTATTCCAAGATATAAATTAAACATTTGTTTTTATGTATTTATTTTGTTTTGTGAAGTTTTCTCAAATAATAAAAAATGTTATTTTCTTATTTATAACATATAAAGGAAGGATTATATATTTAAAAAGGTTATATTCTTAAAGGGTTATATTCTTATTTCATAAGATATAAAGGAAGGTTATGTTTTCTTCATAATATTAATTTGTGACTTCTTTTATAAATGAAATTTTTAGGTCACCATATTAAATAGCTATAAATATACACTGTAGTCTGCAGGTTGGGCAACCAAATTGTAACTGGGTGGGGTTGGGTTGAGATACTTGAGACGCGATTGGAGAACTCGCAGCTTTAACTACACAAACACCACACATATTACTACACATACTTTTTAGTGACATACAATATTTAACATATTTAAAGATATATAATTATAGATTTGCGAAAGAATTCCGCTTCTAAGCTGAAACCCCGATACTTAGCTATGCGCAAGATGCGCGAAGTATCCGTCCTCTCTTGGTGGGATCTATAGAATATAAGTAATAATATTTCCCAACCTGGGTATGCGGAGGACGACTTGTTTGATGACTTTATGAGCTTATGTATGCTGGACATCATATGTGTTAGGCGTAGGCAGCGTGATAAAGACTTTTCTTTTTGGAATTTATATTGGGTTTCCCGTCATTTAGCTTTACTATCTTGATTTATCAAGGCTTTCTTTTTATAATGAATCTCTGGAATTCTTCATTTAAAAATTATTTATTAAGATGCGTAAATATGAGTATCAAAACGCAATTTCATCAGATTAGAAAAAATCCATTTTGAATTTCAGATTAAGGGCTGGCCTTAATTTTGCTGCGATTATTATCTATTCCAAGATATAAATTAAATATTTGTTTCTTATGCATTTATGATGTTTTGAGGATAAATAACAGAAAGGGATATTTTTAAATAACAAATAACAGAAACGGATATTTTTTATCTTATTACATACTATAAAGAAAGTTAATGTTTTGTTTATAATAATAATACAAATCTTTGACTTGTTTTATAAATGAAATTTTTAAGTCAACATGTTAAATAGCTATAAATACATACTAACTAATTTGTAGCTAAATATATTTTGAAATATTTATGTATTTATCTTTTTTAATTAGTATATCAGAAATTTCCTTATGTGTAGAATCGACTTATAAATTTGACTTTTATAATGGGTTTCCCGTCATCTAGCTTTATCTTGACTTATCGAGCTTTTCTTTTTAATGAATCTCTGCAATTTTCATTTAAAAAATTGTGTTTATTAAACTGCGCAAATATCAAAACCCAATTTCATCAGATTAGGAAAAATCCATTCAGAATTTCTGATTAAGGGCTGGCCTTAATTTTGCTGCGGTTATTATCTATTAAAAGATATAAATTAAACATTTATCTTTTATATATTTATGTTGTTTTGAAAAGTTTTCTCAAATAATAAAGGGATATTTTTATCTTATTTTATGACATATAAAGAAAGTTTGTTTAGTTCATAATAATAATAATAATAATAATAATCTTTGACTTCTTTTACAAATGAAATTTTTAAGTCAACATAATAAATAGCTATAAATACATGCTAACTAATTTGCGGCTAAATATATTTTGAAATATTTATTAGTATATCAGAAATGTCCTTATATGCAGAATCGTGTGTAAGATGTTCTTTTTGTGTATGTATGTATACTCAGCAAAATTTGTAATTTGCTAGTGTACTGAATATTTATAGGAATGTATTCTGCTCTTATGGGAATAGCACACACAAAAAAAGTTGAAACTATACACTCGCTTAACCTCACATCACTACTAACGCCACCTACCGGCGTTATGACTATTATATAAACATTATTTTGATCATGTTCTCCATCACCAAACATGAATGGCTTTAATAATTACCTTTATTCTCCCCGTAATTATTTTCTTTGTTTTATTACATATAGTAAGTACTTCTGTGCCCGAAAAGTAAGACCAATTGTTTTTTTTTTTTTTTTTCAAAAATTCTTTATTTATTCTTCCAAATTTATTTCTTCGCCTTCAGAGTAATCCCTTCTGGACACAATGCACTTATGCCAACCTTTTTTTTCAATCCTCAAAGCATGCTAAAAAGTTATCGCCAATCAAAGAGCACGGCGATTCAGTGTTTTCGGTACCAATCGAGACTTGACGCTTTTCAGACCCAAAATGGAATTGACCGATTCTTTTGAAATTCCAACATTATCAGCAAGGTCTCTAATTGTAAATAGACGGTTTGCAAGCGCCAAATGTTTAATTTTTTAGACGTGAGCTTCGTCGGTTGAGGTTAACGGTCGACCAGAGGGCTCTTCGTCTCCAACGCGTTCTCTGCCTTCTTTGAACTGTTTGAACCACTTCCAAACATTTATTTCCGATATAGGAATGCTCACCGAATGCCTTCTGCAACATTCTATACGTTTCCCACCAAACAAAATTTAATGCAAGTTCTTTTGCTCAATTAATGCAGACATTTCAAAAATCGCCGGAATCAGTTTTAGCGTCTCACAAAGCCAAGCGTAACTCAAACATAAATTAATATTTTGAGGTCACATTTCACACAGATGTCAAGAACAGTGCCAGCAACCTAAAAAAGAAAAAAAAATGAAATTCCATAAGCCCTGGGAATTTTAAATTGAAAATTGGTTTTACTTTTGGATACAATAATAATATTTTTTACACCATTAAATATAAAAATCAATTCTGTGATTAATTATTTGAGTCTGTTGTGCCACAAAACGTGTTTTCCAAATGTATTAGTGTTTAAATTGTTCTTCTCATATACTTAAATAACCATGAATACGTTAAAAGAAGCTATTCGTTTTATTTCCATCGGGTTGAAAATAAATAATTTTAAGGAAATGTCAAATTTCTTAAAAATAATGTGGAAAATCTATTTGATTGTAATAACTTTTAATTGCCATGAATTTCTAATTTACTAATAATTAAAATATGATTAGTAATAAGTCCTGATTTCAAATCCAAAAATATTGAAAATCATGATTTTTTTATCAATAATAAATCAAAGCAACCGTGAATTGTTTTATTTAAGTATCATCAAGTCGTAAGTGAAAACTGAGCTTTCTTAAATCCGATACAAACATTTCTGGTTATAAGTTAGACGAAAAATAGATTTTAAAACTAGCCTATCCATATCAGTCATTCATAGCCGATGGCCTAAAGTGTTTAATTATTTTTACAATTAACTAAATATTTATAGTTAATCAATCAAGTTATCATTGTTGCGTTTCAATATTCTTCATTCAATACTCTTTCAATAATAATAACACAATAAACAATTTTATTTTGATTTCAAATCCAAAAATATTGTAAATGAATATTTTTTTTATCAATAATAAATCAAAGTAACCATGAATTGTTTTTATTTGGGTATTATCAAGTCACA
The DNA here is from genome assembly GCA_021605075.1 of Caerostris darwini. Classification (NCBI taxonomy): domain Eukaryota; kingdom Metazoa; phylum Arthropoda; class Arachnida; order Araneae; family Araneidae; genus Caerostris; species Caerostris darwini. Next base: position 5,033 of record BPLQ01002327.1, on the reverse strand, counting down.
AGTGAAAACTGAACTTTCTTAAAACCTATAGAAACATTTCTGGTTATAAGTTAGACGAAAAATAGATTTTAAAACTAGCCTATCCATATCAGTCATTCATAGCCGAGGACCTAAATGTGTTTAATTATTTTTACAATTAACTAAATATTTGTAGTTAATCATTGCTGCGTTTGATTAATTGCACTTAATAATAATAGATAATAAATAGATTTTAAAACTAGCCTATCCATATCAGTCATTCATAGCCGAGGACCTAAATGTGTTTAATTATTTTTACAATTAACTAAATATTTATAGTTAATCAATGCAAGTTTCATTGTTGCGTTTCAATATTCTTCATTCAATACTTTCAATAATAATAACACAATAAACAATTTTATTTTGATTTCAAATCCAAAAATATTGATAAATGAATATTTTTTTATCAATAATAAATCAAAGTAACCATGAGTTTTTATTTGGGTATTATCAAGTCATTCATGAAAACTGAACTTTCTTAAAACCTATATTTTGGTTATAAGTTAGACGAAAAATAGATTTTAAAACTAGCCTATCCATATCAGTCATTCATAGCCGAGGACCTAAATGTGTTTAATTATTTTTACAATTAACTAAATATTTATAGTTAATCAATCAAGTTATCATTGTTGCGTTTCAATATTCTTCATTCAATACTCTTTCAATAATAATAACACAATAAACAATTTTATTTTGATTTCAAATCCAAAAATATTGTAAATGAATATTTTTTTTATCAATAATAAATCAAAGTAACCATGAATTGTTTTTATTTGTATTATCAAGTCACAAGTGAAAACTGAACTTTCTTAAAACCTATGCACTTAATAATAATAGATAAAAATAGATTTTAAAACTAGCCTATCCATATCAGTCATTCATAGCCGAGGACCTAAATGTGTTTAATTATTTTTACAATTAACTAAATATTTGTAGTTAATCATTGTAATAACGTTTGATTAATTGCACTTAATAATAATAGATAATAAATAGATTTTAAAACTAGCCTATCCATATCAGTCATTCATAGCCGAGGACCTAAATGTGTTTAATTATTTTTACAATTAACTAAATATTTGTAGTTAATCATTGCTGCGTTTGATTAATTGCACTTAATAATAATAGATAATAAATAGATTTTAAAACTAGCCTATCCATATCAGTCATTCATAGCCGAGGACCTAAATGTGTTTAATTATTTTTACAATTAACTAAATATTTGTAGTTAATCATTGTTACGTTTGATTAATTGCACTTAATAATAATAGATAATAAATAGATTTTAAAACTAGCCTATCCATATCAGTCATTCATAGCCGAGGACCTAAATGTGTTTAATTATTTTTACAATTAACTAAATATTTGTAGTTAATCATTGCTGCGTTTGATTAATTGCACTTAATAATAATAGATAATAAATAGATTTTAAAACTAGCCTATCCATATCAGTCATTCATAGCCGAGGACCTAAATGTGTTTAATTATTTTTACAATTAACTAAATATTTGTAGTTAATCATTGCTGCGTTTGATTAATTGCACTTAATAATAATAGATAATAAATAGATTTTAAAAACTAGCCTATCCATATCAGTCATTCATAGCCGAGGACCTAAATGTGTTTAATTATTTTTACAATTAACTAAATATTTGTAGTTAATCATTGTTGCGTTTGATTAATTGCACTTAATAATAATAGATAATAAATAGATTTTAAAACTAGCCTATCCATATCAGTCATTCATAGCCGAGGACCTAAATGTGTTTAATTATTTTTACAATTAACTAAATATTTGTAGTTAATCATTGCTGCGTTTGATTAATTGCACTTAATAATAATAGATAATAAATAGATTTTAAAACTAGCCTATCCATATCAGTCATTCATAGCCGAGGACCTAAATGTGTTTAATTATTTTTACAATTAACTAAATATTTGTAGTTAATCATTGTTACGTTTGATTAATTGCACTTAATAATAATAGATAATAAATAGATTTTAAAACTAGCCTATCCATATCAGTCATTCATAGCCGAGGACCTAAATGTGTTTAATTATTTTTACAATTAACTAAATATTTGTAGTTAATCATTGTTACGTTTGATTAATTGCACTTAATAATAATAGATAATAAATAGATTTTAAAACTAGCCTATCCATATCAGTCATTCATAGCCGAGGACCTAAATGTGTTTAATTATTTTTTTTTACAATTAACTAAATATTTGTAGTTAATCATTGCTGCGTTTGATTAATTGCACTTAATAATAATAGATAATAAATAGATTTTAAAACTAGCCTATCCATATCAGTCATTCATAGCCGAGGACCTAAATGTGTTTAATTATTTTTACAATTAACTAAATATTTGTAGTTAATCATTGTTACGTTTGATTAATTGCACTTAATAATAATAGATAATAAATAGATTTTAAAACTAGCCTATCCATATCAGTCATTCATAGCCGAGGACCTAAATGTGTTTAATTATTTTTACAATTAACTAAATATTTGTAATGTTAATCATTGTTACGTTTGATTAATTGCACTTAATAATAATAGATAATAAATAGATTTTAAAACTAGCCTATCCATATCAGTCATTCATAGCCGAGGACCTAAATGTGTTTAATTATTTTTACAATTAACTAAATATTTGTAGTTAATCATTGTTACGTTTGATTAATTGCACTTAATAATAATAGATAATAAATAGATTTTAAAACTAGCCTATCCATATCAGTCATTCATAGCCGAGGACCTAAATGTGTTTAATTATTTTTACAATTAACTAAATATTTGTAATTAATCATTGTTACGTTTGATTAATTGCACTTAATAATAATAGATAATAAATAGATTTTAAAACTAGCCTATCCATATCAGTCATTCATAGCCGAGGACCTAAATGTGTTTAATTATTTTTTACAATTAACTAAATATTTGTAGTTAATCATTGCTGCGTTTGATTAATTGCACTTAATAATAATAGATAATAAATAGATTTTAAAACTAGCCTATCCATATCAGTCATTCATAGCCGAGTGACCTAAATGTGTTTAATTATTTTTACAATTAACTAAATATTTGTAATTAATCATTGTTACGTTTGATTAATTGCACTTAATAATAATAGATAATAAATAGATTTTAAAACTAGCCTATCCATATCAGTCATTCATAGCCGAGGACCTAAATGTGTTTAATTATTTTTTTGCCTTAACTAAATATTTGTAATTAATCATTGTTACGTTTGATTAATTGCACTTAATAATAATAGATAATAAATAGATTTTAAAACTAGCCTATCCATATCAGTCATTCATAGCCGAGGACCTAAATGTGTTTAATTATTTTTACAATTAACTAAATATTTGTAGTTAATCATTGCTGCGTTTGATTAATTGCACTTACTAATAATAGATAATAAATAGATTTTAAAACTAGCCTATCCATATCAGTCATTCATAGCCGAGGACCTAAATGTGTTTAATTATTTTTACAATTAACTAAATATTTGTAATTAATCATTGTTACGTTTGATTAATTGCACTTAATAATAATAGATAATAAATAGATTTTAAAACTAGCCTATCCATATCAGTCATTCATAGCCGAGGACCTAAATGTGTTTAATTATTTTACAATTAACTAAATATTTGTAGTTAATCATTGCTGCGTTTGATTAATTGCACTTAATAATAATAGATAATAAATAGATTTTAAAACCAGCCTATCCATATCAGTCATTCATAGCCGAGGACCTAAATGTGTTTAATTATTTTTTACAATTAACTAAATATTTGTAATTAATCATTGTTACGTTTGATTAATTGCACTTTAATAATAATAGATAATAAATAGATTTTAAAACTAGCCTATCCATATCAGTCATTCATAGCCGAGGACCTAAATGTGTTTAATTATTTTTACAATTAACTAAATATTTGTAATTAATCATTGTTACGTTTGATTAATTGCACTTAATAATAATAGATAATAAATAGATTTTAAAACTAGCCTATCCATATCAGTCATTCATAGCCGAGGACCTAAATGTGTTTAATTATTTTTACAATTAACTAAATATTTGTAATTAATCATTGTTACGTTTGATTAATTGCACTTAATAATAATAGATAATAAATAGATTTTAAAACTAGCCTATCCATATCAGTCATTCATAGCCGAGGACCTAAATGTGTTTAATTATTTTTACAATTAACTAAATATTTGTAATTAATCATTGTTACGTTTGATTAATTGCACTTAATAATAATAGATAATAAATAGATTTTAAAACTAGCCTATCCGTATCAGTCATTCATGGCCGATGATCTCAAAGTATTTAACTATCTTTACAATTAACTAAAACATTGTTGCGTTTGATTAATTGCAGTTAATTATAACACAGTAAAGAGTTTTATTTTGAGTTAAAATTTCTGCTTCGTTAACGCAATTAAATTGAATTAAAGATATTTTACTATTTGAGGATAAAAAAAACCAATATGAATCTAAAATTATTTTAAGAGTTAAATTCCTGCAACAAGTTACAAATGCGATTTTACGAAATATTTTTGCAATGTTTGAAACAGTAAAAATAAAGATATGTCAAAATCTTTTTTTTTTTTTAAATCAAATTAACGAAACTACATTCTTAATAAAACGAATAAAATAGTGGTCATGATAAATTAGTCAAAAATATCAGTAATCACCAAATATTAATTTACTATCAAATTTGCAGATAAATAACACATATTTTTATTATGGTAGTTGTTTTCATAGCTCAGATAATGAAATTTTGAGAAATAATACGTTTATTCCCCTTAAATAATGTATTCCTTAATCTTTATAATGGAGCCTGAGGCTCGGTACTACTATTACGTTGCCATGGTGCTACATACCGGCGTTGCCTTGATGCCACATACCGGCCGTGCCATGGATGTTTGTAGTGGTTCGGAATTCACTTAAAATTATAGGTTATAAATATTGGTGAGTACTACTACTGGTTAATA
>BPLQ01002326.1:0-126576 GCA_021605075.1 Caerostris darwini | reverse complement strand
TTCTTCGTAATAAGACTACAATTTTGAATCAATTATTATTACGTTATTTCTCTGGATATCTTGAACCTTTTATCAAACTCAAGAACCATGGACCAATCAAAAGTAACAACCCTCTATCACGGAAGTTATATATTTTTTTAATTAAATCAAATTTTTTTTTCAAGTGAAATTATTATGATGTGGTTGGCATCAGGCTGGAGATTGTCTGCACCTCTCTGAATAACTCCTTTCTTCGTAATAAGACTACAATTTTTGAATCAATTATTATTATGTTATTTCCCTGGATATCTTGAACCTTTTATCAAACTCAAGAACCATGGACCAATCAAAAGTAAGAACCCTGTATCACGGAAGTTATATATTTTTTTTAATTAAATCGAATTTTTTTTTCAAGTGAAATTATTATGATGTGGTTGGCATCAGGCTGGAGATTGTCTGCACATCTCTGAATAACTCTTTTCTTCGTAATAAGACTACAATTTTTGAATCAATTATTATTACGTTATTTCCCTGGATATCTTGAACCTTTTATCAAACTCAAGAACCATGGACCAATCAAAAGTAACAACCCTGTATCACGGAAGTTATATATTTTTTAATTAAATCGAATTTTTTTCAAGTGAAATTATTATGTTGAGGTTGGCATCAGGCTGGAGATTGTCTGCACATCTCTGAATAACTCTTTTTTTCGTAATAAGACTACAATTTTTGAATCAATTATTATTACGTTATTTCCCTGGATATCTTGAACCTTTTATCAAACTCAAGAACCATTGACCAATCAAAAGTAACAACCCTGTATCACGGAAGTTATATATTTTTTAATTAAATCGAATTTTTTTCAAGTGAAATTATTATGATGTGGTTGACATCAGGCTGGAGATTGTCTGCACATCTCTGAATAACTCTTTTCTTCGTAATAAGACTACAATTTTTGAATCAATTATTATTACGTTATTTCCCTGGATATCTTGAACCTTTTATCAAACTCAAGAACCATTGACCAATCAAAAGTAAGAACCCTGTATCACGGAAGTTAGATATTTTTTTTTAATTAAATCGAATTTTTTTTTCAAGTGAAATTATTATGTTGAGGTTGGCATCAGGCTGGAGATTGTCTGCACATCTCTGAATAACTCTTTTTTTCGTAATAAGACTACAATTTTTGAATCAATTATTATTACGTTATTTCCTGGATATCTTGAACCTTTTATCAAACTCAAGAACCATGGACCAATCAAAAGTAACAACCCTGTATCACGGAAGTTATATATTTTTTTAATTAAATCGAATTTTTTTTCAAGTGAAATTATTATGATGTGGTTGACATCAGGCTGGAGATTGTCTGCACATCTCTGAATAACTCTTTTTTTCGTAATAAGACTACAATTTTTGAATCAATTATTATTACGTTATTTCCCTGGATATCTTGAACCTTTTATCAAACTCAAGAACCATTGACCAATCAAAAGTAAGAATCCTGTATCACGGAAGTTAGATATTTTTTTTTAATTAAATCGAATTTTTTTTTCAAGTGAAATTATTATGATGTGGTTGGCATCAGGCTGGAGATTGTCTGCACCTCTCTGAATAACTCCTTTCTTCGTAATAAGACTACAATTTTTGAATCAATTATTATTACGTTATTTCCCTGGATATCTTGAACCTTTTATCAAACTCAAGAACCATTGACCAATCAAAAGTAACAACCCTGTATCACGGAAGTTATATATTTTTTTAATTAAATCGAATTTTTTTTCAAGTGAAATTATTATGATGTGGTTGACATCAGGCTGGAGATTGTCTGCACATCTCTGAATAACTCTTTTTTTCGTAATAAGACTACAATTTTTGAATCAATTATTATTACGTTATTTCCCTGGATATCTTGAACCTTTTATCAAACTCAAGAACCATTGACCAATCAAAAGTAAGAATCCTGTATCACGGAAGTTAGATATTTTTTTAATTAAATCAATTTTTTTCAAGTGAAATTATTATGATGAGGTTGGCATCAGGCTGGAGATTGTCTGCACATCTCTGAATAACTCTTTTTTCGTAATAAGACTACAATTTTTTGAATCAATTATTATTACGTTATTTCCCTGGATATCTTGAACCTTTTATCAAACTCAAGAACCATTGACCAATCAAAAGTAACAACCCTGTATCACGGAAGTTATATATTTTTTTAATTAAATCGAATTTTTTTTCAAGTGAAATTATTATGATGTGGTTGGCATCAGGCTCGAGATTGTCTGCACATCTCTGAATAACTCTTTTCTTCGTAATAAACTACAATTTTTGAATCAATTATTATTACGTTATTTCCCTGGATATCTTGAACCTTTTATCAAACTCAAGAACCATGGACCAATCAAAAGTAAGAACCATTTATCACGGAAGTTATATATTTTTTTTAATTAATTCGAATTTTTTTTCAAGTGAAATTATTATGATGAGGTTGGCATGAGGCTGGAGATTGTCGGCACATCTCTGAATAACTCTTTTCTTCGTAATAAGAAAACAATTTTTGAATCAATTATTATTACGTTATTTCCCTGGATATCTTGAGCCTTTTAGCAAACTCAAGAACCATGGACCAATCAAAAGTAAGATCCCTGTATCACGGAAGTTATATATTTTTTTAATTAAATCGAATTTTTTTCAAGTGAAATTATTATGATGAGTTTTGCATCAGGCTGGAAATTGTCTGCACATCTCTGAATAATTCTTTTCTTCGAAATAAGACTACAATTTTTGAATCAATTATTATTACGTTATTTCCCTGAATATCTTGAACCTTTTATCAAACTCAAGAACCATGGACCAATCAAAAGTAAGAACCATTTATCACGGAAGTTATATATTTTTTTTAATTAAATCGAATTTTTCTTTCAAGTGTAATTATTATGATGAGGTTGGCATCAGGCTGGAGATTGTGTGTACATGGTTCACAAATTTCGTAATAGAGAACAATTATTGAATCCATCATTTTAAAGTTATGTCCCTTGATATCTATTTTACTTCATTAACTACTTAATTTATCTACATTTAGCCAATCTAAAATTAGCATTTATTGTTTATATATAAAATAATTTATGGGTTTCTCAATATTTACATTTGAAATAAGAATAAGGTTTTGAATTTTACTTGTGAAGAATTCCACTAATTTGTTATTTTAAAACTTTTTAAAGAAAAATTATATTTTGGCTCCAAAGATTGGGTGAGATTTAGTTTATATAACTGATTAATAGATATAAAATTTGACAAACAGTAAACTATAATTTTTCTCTAATATTCAAGGCTATTTTTAACATAAAGTAATCATTAAAAAATATTCACTAGTTTTTTCATTCAGTTTTTATGTTTCGTATTCTTTTGTAAATCGCAATTTTTCTTTTTGTTGAGAACTTTAGTGATAATGGCTGTAAAACTTTGTCGACTTTGGCCACTCCCATACAACGTAGAAAATTTGCAGAGAGATTATTCGTAAATAATTATTTAAATATAGAACATCATAAAGTTTTTCAACAATGTTATGTTTTATTTATTTAAGTAAAAAAAAAGATTCAAATGTTAGTTGCTTTCCTCCATATCTTAATTGAATTTAATAAATCATAAAAAAAAAAGAAATTTGAAAAAAATTTTCTATACATGAATAATACATAAAATGTACAATATAATTTTGATTTTAATTTTTACAGCATGAAAACCCAAATTCGTTATTTTCCATCTATAAAATGACAATTTCTCTAATTAAAATTTTATATTCCGGAAAAAAAATATATAATATGCATTTATTATAAAAGAAATCAATTTCTCACAAATATTTTTAATATTGAGATTTGGTTTGGTTTGGTTTGGTTTGTCGTTCTACGGTCATCTTCTGCGCACGAGGGCTAAACAGACCGTGACCTACAGTTTAAAGTGGATTCCGAACCACTACAAACATCTATGGCACCGCCGGGACTCGAACCCGAAACCTGTATTTTAATATTGAGAAGATACATTTTTACATACCAACAAACAATTTTTCGGTTATAATAAAAACAGCATCAGCAAATTTACTTATAAAATATACCAACCATTTATTATGATAAAAAAAAAATTCATTACCTTACGAACAACACTGAAATTCAAAAAACAAAATTTAAATTTTTAACTTATTGGAAAATCTTAAAATTAAAAATCTATTTTCAAATTATTTTTCTATAAAGAAAAATTATTATTGACCTACTTATTTATCAACATTTCATTTTAAAAATCCCATTATATATAGAATTTTAAGATTTTTTATGCATCTGAACCATTTTTACTGGACGGAATACTTATAAAAAGAATTGCTGACTCTGCAGAAAATGGTTCCAAACCTTAAGTATCTCTAACCTTAAGCAAAAAAATGAAAAAGAAACCTTTAATTCGTTACGATAAGACTTTTATTTACATTTCAAGGAAAATAAAAACATAATATTTAATAATAATTTTTAAAATATTAATTTCCGTTGTTTGTTAACGATTCTATAAAAATAACTCTTACTATACGCTATCGTTTCTGACCATAAATGAAAAAGCTTTCATTTTCTACAACTACTAATTATGACTAACGACGGAAAAAGCTCGATTTAAATATGGAATAAAAAGTGCATACACTAACAAGGTTGAAAGACTGTATAAATGAAAATATGTGTATTTAACTGAAGCAACAAATTTTATCATGCCATGTTAATTGCTGAAACTGATTTTAGTTAAGGCTCTAACAAATTATATAACGTGCTTATAATAAACTATAAAACGTGGTTATATAACGTGCTTATAATAAACTATAAAACGTGGTTATATAACGTGCTTATAAAAAATTATAAAACGTACTGATGTCTTAATGTGCGTGAAAAATTAGTATTTGAAGAAAAATTTTTATTGATTTCCACTTATAATTTTCTTACTAAGATCTTATATAAAAAAAAAGCCCTCAAACATGCACAAAAGCATTGAATTTTTAATATTTAATAAAATAACCGAATGAAAATAAAGTATGAAGAATTTGGAACTGTAAATAAGAAAGTAATTTTGATTACAAAAATATTTTTATTGGAAATAAAAATTGCCGCTTATTTAAAATAATGCCTGTATGTAATTTTGTTTTTAACTTAAAGAAATATGAAATTTTAAAAGGAGAAACAAAATTCTATGAAATTTAAATATAAATTAATAAATTTTCCTAAAATTGAATTATGTATATATAATTCAATACACACACTCACACATACATTAAATACATACACACACACACACATTAAATGCATACACATACACACACAGTCAATACACACACACACACACACACACACACTCATTCAATATACACATACATATATAAACTCCATGCTGTAATTAGTAAAGCACATAATGATTAGATTGTGTAATAGCTATGGAAAATCTTAAATCATCTAATGTTAAAAAATTGTGTATAAAAATTAAAACAGAACATTTTAAAATGATTTAAGACATAAGATTTTTCAGATAAGACAAACTTCAGACTGCTAACACCTAGTAAGAATAGACATTTTAGCAGAGTTTTAAAAAATCATTCGTATAATTTTTTTTTCCTCTTCGAAGGAGATATTGTTTAAAATAAGAACAATGAAGTCAGTGAGCAAACAAAGTGGAAAAAGTGTGGAATTTCAATAATTTATCCAGTTCTTCTACAGCATTTTCCGTTTTCCTCATAATTCGACGAGGGTCTACAATTTTCTAGTCCACACAGAAGGACATAGTCAAAACCCATAATGTGCAACGCTGGTCTCTAAAAAACCCCCCACATCGAACGCACAGCATGACATAAGGTTTTCTGGTTAGAAAATGCGTGGTGCAGCATACAGCGAAACAAAATCGGTAGATCTATCTTCTTCGACGGGCGGCCTGGTGGCCAAGTGGCTAGCGCTCTGGCCTTTGGCATCCCAGGCTTCAGGTTCGAATCCTGGCGATGGCATAGATGTTTGTGAGTGGTTCGGAATCCACGTTAAACTGTAGGTTCTGTTCTGTTTAGCCTAAATTGTGCGCAAGATGACCGTAGAGCGACAAACCAAACCTTCTTCGACGGTACATTAATGGCAGATCGCTACCTACAAATAGCTACCATTAAATATTGAATAAATTATTTAAACAGTTTTTAAAACCGATGACAATTCGCATTAATGTTCTTTATAATTTATTATTTTTCCTTGTAAAACTAAATAATAAATACGCAGTGCATTTGCAATGTTTTAGTTCTTATTCGTCATATATTACATCCTAGTCTTATTAAATCCAAAAATCCTCTCAAACAATAACTGATAAAATTATTTATTATGACAACTCAGTGTGCTTTTATTTTAAATACCTGCTATCTAAACAAAAAATTTTTTTTTCTTTTATCCAATCTACTACAATCTCTGTAACTGGAGGCTGTCACAGGTTTAAAACCTCTTCAAAGAGCAGTAGTAAAATTAAGCATTTTTTGAATGGAAGAAAATAAATTATAAAGAATTCGTTTCCTACAGATAAACAACGAATTTCATGTCTTATAAAGAAATAGCATGCGTAATTAAATGACTGATTGTGTACGAGAATAATTGATTTAAACCATTTCATTTTGTACTACAAAGGAAGTTTTACATTTCAATACTTGATTTAATGTTAACATTTAGGTGGGAATGGGTTCTTATCTGCTAACTGTGCCTGTTGCACTCACTGCTTTCAGAAACGAGGAGGCTCGGTGAAAACTTGTGTATAATCATCTCGCAACGATAATGAATCTGCCTGAAGGGAGTTTTCCCATATTTTGTATAGTGCGATACTCAAATGCGGGAACAAATACCCTTTAGAGTTCTTATGGAAGGTAGCGTTGTTCATCCGTAGCCCGTTGGGGAGGAAGGGCTTTAGTTGAGAACGGCCCACTGACGCAAAAAATGAAGTCTTTAAAGCTGTTATTATGTCTGTAGTCCTCGTGTTTCACTGAAGTCTGTATATATATATATTTCCATCGGCAGATTATGAACAGTTACAGCAATAAAAAGAACCACGAAAAATAAAAAAAGAACAGAGAAAACAACAAAACATGCTGCAACAGAGTTCATTAATCTAACATATTTCTAGCCTCCCAACATCGCTCGGTGAGAAAAGTCTTGCACAGAGCAGGACAATGAAGTAGATGCGTGGAGACCATAGCCTCTCCAGAGCTGCACAGAGTGCATATCGGGGAAGGAACAATTTTGAGTCTGTAAAGATGTTTATGCAGGCAGTCATGTCCAGTGGCTAGTCGGAAATGAGCGACTGCTCTACGCCTTGGAACATTACATAGATTTGGGATATCACTGGGTATAGATTTGGGATATATATATATATTCCATTTATATATAATATTTATGTCTTTAAAGCTATTAAAATAACGACGTCATTTTTTTATGTCTCTAGGCCTCGTGTTCCACTAATGTAAACATATATACACTGAAGTGACAAAAGTCATGGGATAGCAATATGCAAATTTTCAGATGGCAGTAACATCGCGTAGAACAGGTATAAATGCGCAGTGCTTTCGCAGAGCTTTCATTTCTGTTCAAGTTATTCATGTGAAGAGGTTTTGACGTGATGATGACCGCACGACGGGAATTAACAGACTTTGAACGCGGAATGTTAGTTGGAGCTAGACGCATAGGTCATGCCATTTCGGGAATCGTTAGGGAATTCAACATTCCCAGATCCACTGTGTCAAAAGTGTGCCGAGAGTATGAAATTTCAGGCATAACATCCCACCATGGACAGCGCAGTGGTCGACCGCCTGCACTTAACGACCGAGACCGGCGACGTCTGCAAAGAGTCGTAAATTCTAACAGACAAACAACACTGCGTCAAATAACCGCAGAAATCAATGTGGGACATACACGGGACTTGTCTGTTAGAACTGTGCGGAGAAATTTGGCTTTCTTGGTCTATTCCAGCAGAAGACCGACTCGAGTGCCTTTACTGACAGAACGACATCGCTTGCAGCGACTCTCGTGGCCACGTGAGCATATCGGTTGGTCCCTAGATGAATGGAAAACCGTGGCCTGGTCCGATGAGTCACAATTTCATTTGGTAAGAGCTGATGGTAGGGTTCGAGTGTGGCGCAGATCCCACGAAGCCATGGACCTAAACTGTCAGCAAGGCACTGTTCAAGCTGGTGGTGGCTCCGTAATGGTGTGGGCTGTTTTTTCATGGCATGGACTTGGTCCTCTGGTGCGACTGGACCGAACATTGACTGGAAATGCTTATGTTCAGCTACTTGGAGATCCCTTGCAGCCATTCATGGACTTCATGTACCCAAACAACGATGGGATTTTTATGGATGACAATGCGCCATGTCACCGGGCCACAGCTATTCGCGATTGGTTTGAAGAACATTCTGGACAATTCCAACGAATGATCTGGCCACCTAAATCGCCCGACATGAATCCCATCGAGCATTTATGGGACATCATCGAGAGGTCTGTTCGTGCCCAAAATCCTGCACCATCTACGCTTTCACAATTATGGACGTCTATCGAGACAGCATGGCTCAATATTCCTGCAGAAGACTTCCAACGACTTGTTGAGTCCATGACACGTCAAGTTGCTGCACTTCGCCGGGCGAAAGGAGGGCCGACACGATATTAGGAGGTATCCCATGACTTTTGTCACTTCAGTGTATATCCTGTATATGTATGTGTGTATATAAATTTCACTTATATATTTTACATATGCCTTTAAAGCTATTAAGATACAGATTTTCTGAAATCGCACATTCGAATAATAATTCAAAAGTAACCAGCTATAGATATATATTGAAGCTTTGGGAAGGATCACAAATCTATATGGATGCAATAGGTGAACTAGAGAAAAAAATGTATATGAAATGTATATTACTAGTTTAAAATAGCAATTCGTTATTTAGTAAAAAGGCCTTGATTGCAATTGAAATCTGAAATTTTTCTTCGAAATAAAATTGACTACATATTTGTTAATTCAGCATCTGAAGTTTATTTGTTGCATGCGTTAAAATAAATTATTTGATTAAATTGTTTATCAATAGCAAACCTTGAACAAACCAGATTTCTTTCTAACAGTATCTATAATTGTCTTTGTTTTAGATAATAGAGAGTTTTTGCATACCGTATTTTGGACGTCTGTAAGCTTTTTTCTCTCTAGCGCGCATGCTCATAGGAAATTGCGCATGCGTATCTGTAATAATGTTTCCTATGAGCATGCGAGGTAGGGAGAAAAAGCTAACGGACGTCCAAAATGCGGTATGCAAAAACTCTCTAATGTTGATTACATATTTCTTGCAGCAGTCGCAAGCTTATATTTAAAATTAAAAATGTTCTTGATTTTAAAAATGACTACAAATTCGTTTTAATGTAGCATTTGAATTTTATCAATTGGCATTTTTTAAGATACGATGCTATAAGCTTCTACTGTTATTAGTAAAATACAAGAATGGCTAATATTATAAACTGTTTGCTTGCACATTTTATTTAATTCGCTCGTAATTCTATTATGCTCGGTGACACAGATTTAAGGTTCGAATCCCGGAGGTGTGCATGGATGTTTGTAGTGGTTCGGAATCCACTTTATACCATAGGCCCCAAGTCTAATATGACTGTAAATCGTTGAGTCCTAGTGCTGACAAACCTACCCCGTAAAAAGAAAACCTCTCATGTCTCGAAATCTGCCAGTAGACAGACGGCTTTTGCCCATCATGGGGCTGTTGTGCCATTGAAGAACAAGAATTCTATTACACCATGGAATTTACAAAATTATCGCTCATTTATATATTTATAAAAATTGTTGTCCATAAAGGACACGTAATAGCAAATGAAAACCTTCATTTTTTTAAGGAAAAATATAACTTTTATTTAGTTGCAAGCATTTTGAGGTGTTAAAATATATTATAAAAGTTAATAATGAACATTTTCGTCAAATCTAAGATATATATAGAACAAGAAATGTTTAACATAATTTTTCTTTCTAATTTTCTTCTAATAAATTATTTCTTGTTGACTAAACTATTGTTAAAACTACACTCAAGAGCCAAAACATTATGACCACCTGTCAATAACGAGTTGGCCATATATATATATATATATTTGCTATATATATATATATATCTCCAGCGGCAGTTAAATACCACTTCCACCTGATCACGTGCCTTTCATGTCATCCAGGCGAGTTCATTGCAAAATGTAGGGGTGGTCATAATGTTTTGACTCTTCAATGTAGTATGCAGTGGTTGGTTGTCTCAATCCATCTTATTTAGGTGGTCTAAAATGGCGCACATGAAAGCAAAATATAGTTCAATCTAATTACTATAATAGTTCTTATATACTAGTATTATATTGCTATTATACAATCTAGTTACTTTATACTAATTAATACTAGTTCGATCTAGAATTGAATAAAATCCAGTTTTCCCAGGTACGCAAGGTATTCTTGGGCAGTAAACCTAAAATATGACTATAAAGAGGTGTTTTCTTTAATACTGTTGAAAATGTTTCATAATGCCTGTGAATAAAAGAACTTTAAATGTCATTGTTGTTATTATTATTATTGTTATTTACAATTTAATTTGGAAGTATGTTCTTAGAAAGACAAAGAAAATAAGATAACTTCAAAAAAATTCTTCTAAGCTTCGTGGCCTATTTTTAGTCTTTCTTTTCTTTTTAAATAGATTAAATTTCACTTGTTCTGATTTCATTCGTTAATAGGAATTTCCAAGCATGCAAGTAATAGTGGCATATTTTTTTTTATTTACATAGAGGTTTTCAATTTCATTCAAAGAAGGGCACATATATTCAGACGTATCATTAGTTCGTGCATTGTTCGTAAGGATGAATTTGGAAAGCTTCTATTGTTATGTAGTGAGTCGGAGCGGCCTGATGGCCAATTGACTAGCGATCTGGTCTTTCGTGCTTCAACTTCGAATCCCGGCGGTGACATGGTTGTTTATTAGTCGTTCGGAATTCACGTTAAACTGTAGGTTCCCAGGCTAATTAACCTAAAGTGTGAATAAAATGACCGTAGAGCGACAAACCAAACCTATGAGTTGGAAGATGTAACGAGAAACGAATTTGTTGCAACTGAATTTCATAAAAAAATTTATATTTAATTCAAATTAACATGTAAATTAGGTATCATACAGCATTTCATTCGCATCATATTTTAGACATGAAACTCGGAAAAAATTTTAAGCATTCAGAAGAATTAAAAATACAATGACATCTTTTACATTTTTTTTGGCCCGAAAATTTTAAAATTAACTAATAACTAAGTGAGAGTGAGACATTACTAAATGATTTTTGGAACGATTTGATGATTTGATGATTTTAAATGATTTTAATGACTGTGCTACTAAAATATTGTATAGTGTGAAAAAAAAAAGTTCCTCGAAAACTACACAGAGTTATTAGCGCTTTGCTTATAAAGGTATTAGTACTTGTTTCTTCATCTTTTTACAAGCAGATATAGCCCGGCTAGCCATAGGAAATAATACATTTGTGATTTTATTTAATATGAAATGAATCACCGAAGTGGGAAAGCAAGAGATTTTCCAGAAAATAGGTTTAACATCAAAGTATTAAATAAAAATTTCATCATTCAAGACTGTAGAATGAAAATTGAATTGAAAACGTTCAAAAAATGTCCTGCAAAAGACAACGAATTGCAGAATTTCCCAGCTTGGAGGAGTGCTTACTTAAAGGATTTACGGAAGAATAATTTTGAATTTTTATTGTAGTACATAATATAACTTTTAATTTGCAAATAAATATGTTTATTATCTCTGTAACTTGAATTTTTATTTATTTTACCTAACTCAAAATAAGTTAGAAAGAATCTAAACTTCTGCAAGTCAAGTATTTCCTTACAAAATCCGCGTAAGTCGAAATCTCTATAACTCGAATTATTTGGCGTCTCTCTTGAAGTTCGACTTACAGAGGCTCTACTGTATCAGTCCTAAGTTTTTCTTTGGGGGAGGGCGCATTTTAATGTTATCAATTAAGTGTAAACGAATTTAAATTAATTATAAATAAATATTTAAAGAAGCCTTGAATTAGACAAAGAATAGGCAAAAATCTGGTCAAGATTTCCACCAGTAAATATCAGGAAATCAATTATCAATTATCAATCAATTATCAGTGGAAAGTTACGGCTACTTAACTCTCATTTATCATAATTATAATTTTTAATTTAATAAACATTATAATGTTTAATTTAATACTGTAGTCCTCCAGTGGGTTCCTGCCCACTGTGGGGTTCCAGGCAATGAGAAAGCCGACTTCCTGGCTTTAATCACACAAAATATATCTCGTCTTATACCCTTCCACTCTATCAAAAATCTCACCAAAAGATCAATTAAAGTCCGCGTTCAAGAAGACCTCTATAACCGTGTTTTCCAAAAGTCCTGGAAGAATGCCATCTCAAATCCATGTAATGTTCCAAGGCGTAGAGCAGTCGCTCATTTCCGACTAGCCACTGGACTTGACTGTCTGCGTAAACATCTTTACAGACTTAAAATTGTTCCTTCCCCGATAAGTGCAGCTCTGGGGAGACCATAAACTCCACTCATCTACTGCACTGTCCTGCTCTGAGCAAGACTTTTCTCGTCGTGCGATATTGGGAGGCTAGAATGTTAGATTAATGAACTCTGTTTCAGCATGTTTTGTTGTATTCTCTGTTCTTTTTTATTTTTCGTTGTTCTTTTTATTGCTGTAACTGTTCAAAATCTGCCATTGGAAAAAAAAAATGTTTAATTTAATTATGGGAATTACCTATATACATCACTTAAGTTTTTAGAACAAATCTCATATCATTAATTACAGTTAAAATGTTCATTTCATTATTTAATTTATGCCAGTTATTGTGTTCCTTAATTGGCGGTTATATAAAAACGTCTGATTATGATTTTGTTGATTATTAAAACATGATTATTATTTTGTATGATAAACAAAATACATTATGGCGGGCTAGATTGATGGGACTCATGGCACTGTTCTGGAAAACCCTTGATATAGAGGAAATTTCTTTAATTACGATAATTCCCACATAATAATTTTTAGCGATTAGCATTTTTTTTTCTTTTTCTGACAATATTGCAGCTATTTTTAAATTATACTCTTAGATGGCAACGATTAATATGAACAGATGGTTAAGATAGTTAATATGGGCAAATATAGGTACACAAATGATGATAAGGTTTTCTAGTTGTAATTTGTTTTTTCTTAAATAAACAGATATTTATTTAAGAAAAAAAAAAAAAAAAAGGAAAAAAGAATCAATGTGTTGGGTAAACTATTACAACTATTCATTTCTAATGGATAATAATAATAAAAAATTTCTTTTTATGGATAACAAATTCTTTTTGTTTTATTGACTAAAAATTTCACTGAGTCATGATTAAATGTAAATTGACCTTTGATAAGCTAGTGTATCTGATATCTGTACTTTTGTGTTCTAGAACAGTACATGCTATACAAAATAAACTTTTTTCAGTTCCATTCATTTCATGTGTACATTTATAATCTAATATCTTACATAAATAGTGACTCAACAAAGCTACACATTGAATAATCTATAGTGAAAATAGAGTTTTAAAATTCCTCTTTTTTATCAGCGATTTCTGGAATGATTTTTTTGCGACATAATGAGTTTTACTTTATTTTTTATTCATAAATTTTTAAACAATATATAAATAAAAAATATAGAGATTTTGAGAGGAAGGTTGGAGGTGCATGTTTATTTATAGAATTTATAGATAGGTCTTTGTAGAGCTTAGATGATTTTTTTCCATTGCGTTTTATGGATTTGGAAGCATTGGTTGTGCGTTTAGCATTATAATGGTGTCTTTCTGTTATTATCGCAATGTCATATATTTATACATGACAATATATGCTGACAATCATATATCTAAATATATTTCGTACTTTTTGAACTTAAACTAGTTTTCTATTAATTTAAAAACCTTCTAGAGTTTTCTGGAAATCCATTCATTTTGTTAAATTATTTCAGGCTGTTAAGAAGTTTGGAAGAATAACTTGTGCATTTTTTGTTTATCTTTCTGTTATTATCGAAATAGTGTCTTATATTAATATATGACAATATACCATCGTAAAGTTATTGTCCATTTATCACTAAATATTTATATAAATCCATAAAATTCCATAAAAATTATACATATTTTAAAAGATATGGTTGTGACTGTAATAAGAAGTAAAATTTAAATAAAAGAAAAAGATATACGTGTGTGAGTATGCATAAAATGAAAAAGTAAAGTACTTTTGTAGGTCTTTCAGAACAAAGCAACAGTCTAGTAACATTATACATATTTTAAAAGATGTGGTTGTGATTGTGATTGTAATAAGACAAATAAAATTAAAAAGAAAAAAAGATAAGCTGATACTTTCTGAACAAAGCAACAGTCCAGTAACATTATACATATTTAAAAAGATGTGGCTGTCACTGTAATAAGACGAGGGAAATTAATAAAAAGATATACATGTATGCATGCATAAAACGAAAAAGGTAAAGTGCTTTTGTAGCTTATTCTGGACAAAGCAACAGTCCAGCTATCCGGCAGTCTATTCTTCCAGACATTTCCCAGACAAAATCTAACTTTGCATCATTCATGACCCAATATACCGTCGTCTGGGGAGGGGGAAATGTCAATAACAAGAGGGGAGCCAAGGGGATGAAATGAAAGGGTTTAGGCTCGTCTCCCCGCAACAAACAGATGGCGTCAGTAAGAACGCACACACACGGGGTTTCAAAGGGTTAGGTACCCCTTCACGTCACGTGAGCACATCCGGTCTCGTCTTTCCCACTTTCCCAAAATTGGAATGTTTTTCTCCCTGCTACTCCCTCAAGGCCGTGGCAATATAATGTAGTTAGATCTTGTTGACAATAACAATATTGTTCTGGACAGAGAGCAGGCCAGGTGATCGCAGGCTGGACATTGGTGTGGACAGACGCAACAAAAATAGAAAAAAAATGGAGGGTGACAACCGGAACTAGGGATAAAAGGGTTGAAAGCGATAGATTGCAAGGAAAAAATATTGGAAAATATATTTTGTAGAGGAAGTTGGAGGTGCCTGCTTATTTATAGAATTTATAGATATGGTCTTTGTAGAGTTTAGACGATTTTTTTTCCCTTTGAGTTTTATTGGTTTGGAAGCATTACGTGTGCATTTAACACTACAATGGCTATCTTTTTGTTATTATCGAAATAATGTCATATATTAATACATGACAATATACCATCGTAAAGTTATTGTCCATTTATCATTTGCCATTGTAATAAGACGAGTAAATTAATAAAAAGAAAAAAGATATACATGTTTGTATGCATACTACAATATGAAAATCTAAAGTACTAAAATGGATGTCTTTCTGTTACCATCAAAATAATGTCATGTATTAATATATGACAATACATCATCGTAAAGTTATTGTCCATTTATCATCAAATATTCCCATAACATTATACATATTTTAAAAGATATGTTTGCCATTGTAATAAGACGAGTAAATTAATAAAAAGAAAAAAGATATACATGTTTATATGCATAAAACGAAAAAGTAAAGTACTAAAATGGATGTCTTTCTGTTACCATCAAAATAATGTCATATACTAATATATGATAATACATCATCGTAAAGTTATTGTTCATTTATCATCAAATTTTTCCATAATATTATACATATTTTAAAAGATATGTTTGCCATTGTAATAAGACGAGTAAAATTAATAAAAAGAAAAGAGATATACTTGTTTATATGCATAAAAAGAAAAGGTAAAGCACTACAATGGATGTCTTTCTGTTATTATCAAAATAATGTCATATATTAATATATGACAATACATCATCGTAAAGTTATTGTTCATTTATCATCAAATTTTTCCATAATATTATACATATTTTAAAAGATATGTTTGCCGTTGTAATAAGACGAGTAAAATTAATAAAAAGAAAAGAGATATACTTGTTTATATGCATAAAAAGAAAAGGTAAAGCACTACAATGGATGTCTTTCTGTTATTATCAAAATAATGTCATATATTAATATATGACAATACATCATCGTAAAGTTATTGTTCATTTATCATCAAATTTTTCCATAATATTATACATATTTTAAAAGATATGTTTGCCGTTGTAATAAGACGAGTAAAATTAATAAAAAGAAAAGAGATATACTTGTTTATATGCATAAAAAGAAAAGGTAAAGCACTACAATGGATGTCTTTCTGTTATTATCAAAATAATGTCATATATTAATATATGACAATACATCATCGTAAAGTTATTGTTCATTTATCATCAAATTTTTCCATAATATTATACATATTTTAAAAGATATGTTTGCCGTTGTAATAAGACGAGTAAAATTAATAAAAAGAAAAGAGATATACTTGTTTATATGCATAAAAAGAAAAGGTAAAGCACTACAATGGATGTCTTTCTGTTATTATCGAAATAATGCCATATATTAATATATGACAATCATATATCTAAATGCATGTCGTATTTTTTGAATTTATGGTCTTTCTATTAATTAAAAAAGTTATATGGGTTTTCTGGAAATCCGTTCACTTTGTGAAATTATTTCGTTCTGTTAAAGTCTTTTCTGTCATAAACCTGGAACAAAAAACATTCTGCAAACTTCATCTTACAAATGTTGCTATTATTATTATATGCTGGTTTTCAATTAGCAGTTTTTAAATTTCTGTTTTAAATAATACATGAAAAAAAAATTAATTACAGATATTAATTAATTTAAATAATATCTGTAAAATCATCAAGATTTCTAATTCAAAGCTATAATGTTTATTTATGACAGTGGTTGGTTGCGGTTTGATAAATATTGTTTTGTAGAGATTTTCCTATCTTTGTAGTTACGACTTATAAATATGAAACATTTTCATTGAATTAAAAGACTTTATTTTATTTTATTTATTTATTTATGTTTGATACTAGAAGGATGTTAGTTTTATAAGCTTACGGGGTTTATAGATGATTATTGCTGTGCTTCTTTTATCAAGTCTTTGCAAATTTTATCAATTTAGTTCCAATAAATATAAGACATCAAATGCTTCTTAGATTTTTCAATGCGGATTTTCTTTTGATTGATGTAAAAAAAAAAATTGAAAATAAGACTCGAAATTCTATTAAGAAAAATATCAATTAAAATTGGATTCCCTTTACATTAGAAGCATTTGTGGAGAATGCTATCTTGTAATGAATGACATTTTATTATCACCAATGAACGTAGCTTTAATAAGGCTACAGAAAAACATACAAAATACTTTAAGAAATTAAATTAAAAGAAAACAAATACACGATAAACAAAAATTTTGAAGGAAATATCTTTTATCAAAGTATATTTATTATAATACATTTCTTTATGTAATTACAAATACAGTGATAAAATTTCCGTATATATGTGATTCTCGTATTAATCAAAATACATACATACATACATATATATATATATAATTACAAATTTCAAAATAAAAACTTCAAACAATTTCACTAAATGTAGTATGGTTTATTAGATATAATATTTTGAAAAAATTGAAGTATATTTTAAGCTTATAAACATTTTTCAAATGTTTTCGTATGTGATTAAATTTATCTGTTTTAAGTTAATTTTAGATAGCAATATGAAATATTTTTTTCAAACACAACTTGCCATATTAAATAAAATGCTCTGCTTAGAATATTTAACTTTTTTAACTAGTATTTATTTATTTAATTAGAATATCCAGTGACTACATCAGGGACGCATACATTGTTCAAAATTTGCATATTAATTGTTAATAATTAAATAAGCATTTATATAGCATTTATTTATACGATTAATATATTCCGCGACTCGATCTGGGACGCATACATTGGTCAAAATTCGCATATTAATTATTAATTTCTACTTAAAAACGTTATACAATAAAAAAAAATAATGAAACAGTTATTTTAAGTCATCATAAAACCTTTTAAAAAGCATAGTAGAATAACCATTAAGTATGATCATTAGCGAAATCAGCAAAGCTATTTCACAGAATCAGCAATCCGCATTCCGGGGGGTGGGAATGCAAATTCAATATTCTCGGTATAAGACAAAATTTCAAGAAAGTATGGAATATGTGTAAATTACAAATTAATTCAAAGATCAATAATCATCCCTTGTAATAGTTAAGTTCATATCTATTTATAGCGGATCAGTAGATAATAGGTGGGCTGAACAGTTCATAGGCTGACACATAGATGACGCTACTAGTATTAAATCCATATGATTTTTAGTTAGCCCTAACCTCCAAAAGACACGTGTATAAATTTGACAGCTGTTGCACTATTAGTATGTGAGCTATAGCATTTTTAGTGAAGCAACTTTTGTTAGTTTGAAAAAATGGATAAAAAGGAATTTCGTGTGTTAATAAAGCATTGCTTTTTGGGGCAAAAAAAATACTATTGAAGCCAAGGTTTGGCTTGATAAACATTATTCGGACTTTACCCGAGGAAAATCAAACGTAGAGAAGTGGTTTGCTAAATTTAAACGAGGCGAAATGAGAACCGAGGACGATGCACGCAGTGGACGCCCCAAAGAGGCTGTTACCGACGAAAACATCAAAAAAGTCCACAAAATAATTTCTTATAATCTTAAAGTGAAGTTGATTGAGATAGCAGAGACCGTAAAGATATCAAAGGAACGTGTTGGACATATCGTGAATGAATATTTGGATATTCGAAAGCTCTGTTCAAAGTGGGTGGCGCGCGAGCTCGACCAAAAACAACAACGAATTGATGATTCTAAACAGTGTTTGGAGCTGTTCAATCGTAATAAACCCGACTTTTGCGTCGATATGTGACAATGGATGAAACATGGCTCCATCATTTCACACCAGAGTCCAATCGACAGTCAGCCGAGTGGACTGCACGTGATGAACACTAAAAATGCTATAACTACAAAACTACTAAATATGTTTCACTAAAAATGCTATAACTCACATACTAATAGTGCAACAGCTGTCAAATTTATACACGTGTCTTTTTAAGGTTCGGACTAACTAAAATACTAAATAAAAGATAAAAATTTTTGTTTAAAAAGCATGTATGTATTTGTTCGATCTACAGTGAGAATTTATATTCTATTGACTTGTCTTGAGCTATTTTCATGATTAACATCTGTGGGTATAAGATCATTTTTAAGGATTATTTTAAGTATTATTACGGAGATTTAGCGAAAGGATACTCTGTTTAAGCTTTTCTTTTAATTACCACTATATTTAAAAAAAAAAAAAAAATTAACACAACGTTATTCTACCATGTAATAGGAACGGCATAAAACAACAACAAAAAAAGTAAATTTGAATTACCGTGGGATATTATTGTGTCTCGAATGTCCGAAGCCAAAATAATGGTTTTAATCAAAGGAATAGTGAATTATTTTAAAAAGAAGTCATTAAAATTCTAGATTAATCATCAGATTAGTTTTAGACTGCATTTGTACAAAATTTGAAAACAGATTGCGGAAGAATAAAATTTTTTCATGCAAAGGTGTGACAACGGCGGGTATAAGTTCGTTTTTAAGGATTATTAAGGAGATTTAACAAGAGGAGATTGTGTTTATAATTCTCTTTTAATTATCACTATATTTTCAAGGATTTCATTCAGAAGAAATAAACACAATATAATTCTTCCATGTAATAGGAAAGGGAGAAAAGCTTATTGCCAAGGTTAAATGTGCTAAAAATCCTCACTATTTAGTTGAGAACAAAAATTCGTTTGGCAAACTTGTAGACGAACAGGAGGAGCAGGAACACCACCCCTATAGTTAAGAAAATGCCACCCATTATGGTCAAGCCAACAGAAAATCTAAAAACTATGCTTGCCAAATTTGACAAATTTTTTGAAAGTAAAGTTACGATCAAAATTGCGGGTGAAATGATCAAGATGTTTCCCTTCGACGAAAATCAGCACAGGGCTATAATCAGATATCTAACAGAAAACTCCGTCGAATATTTTGTGATAATACCTAAATATCAACGTCCTTTAAAGGTCGTTATCAAAGGATTCGACATTAAAACTCTTGATAATGAAATCAAAGATGAGTTAGTTAATCTAGGCTACTCTGTTGACAAGGTAACCCAGTTAAAAAGATCTAAAACCAAGCAGCCTCTACCAATCTGGCAGATTACCCTTGCTAGGGAACAAAAAAGCATGGCAATTTTTAAACTAGAACGATTGCTATACTTTACTGTAAAAGTTGAGAAATTTAACTTACGACCAATGACCCTGCAATGTTTTAAATGTAATAATTTCCATCACAATGCTAGTAACTGTGGATTTAAACCTAGGTGTCTTAAATGTGGTAAAGAACACTCCCATAAGGAGTGTCCAATTAAAGGGAAGCTTGAGGTGCCAAAATGCATTAATTGCAACGCTACAGGACAGTTAGCAGCTTGGAGGGGCTGCCCCAAATTTCCAAAGATAAATACTAACTCTAAAGGACAGGCTGCCAATCCCAAAGTTATTCCTCCTAGACAAGTTACCCCAAACATCAGTTTTGCTTCCATGCTTAAAAACAACGTAAACGCAACTGCAGCTATACCTCCTTCCACTTTTGTAAATCAAAATCAACCAAGTTCATTACCTGGCATTGAAGATCTCAACTTATTCTAAAATGCTGTTATATAATTCTTCCATGTAATAGGAAAGGGAGAAAAGCTTATTGCCAAGGTCAATTGTGCTAAAAATCCTCAACATTTAGTTGAGAACAGCAAATAAATTTGAATTTTTCTTCAGCCATTATCTTATTTCGAATGTTTGGAGGCAAAATAATGGTTCTAACTGGAGGAATAATGAATTATTTTAATAAGAAGCCTTTAAAATTGTCTATTAATCATCATTTTGGACCTAATTGATTATAGTTGATCAAAATTAGAAAACAGATTTCGGAAGCATAAAAATTTCTCATTCTAATAAGAGAGAACTTCGAATATAAGATCACTTTTAAGGATTATTGAGGAAATTTAACGAGAGAAGACAGTGTTTGCAATTCTCTTTTAATTATCATTATATTTTCATGAATTTCATTCAAAAGAAATAAACGCAACGTAATTCCGCCATATAACAGGAATGGGACGAAATAGCAAGTGTCACTACGACTATCGTTTTTCTTTCTATCGGTGGTTCAATTTTTCTTGTTAGCCGCAGCTTTCTAATGGTTCGAGAAGTATTGATCAATCCATACAAACATTTATGGAATCTTCATTTATTTACAAGCAATATTTACAAAGATATACAGGGTTGATGGTTACAATTCGAAGGCAAAAGTTAAACTGGAAGACAAATGTTCTTCTTAGAATAAAACAACTCGTTTCCATAGCAACAGCTGGTCTCCACGGCAACAGCCCGTTTCCACGTCAACAGCGCAATTCTGAATCGGTTCCAAACGATTTCTGTAAAACTATCCCGTGAAGCTGCGTGGCGCGAACTGAAGCATAAAAATTCGAACATCCTCCCCACCTGGACTCTTTTAAGAGTGCATACATAATACATTGCACAGTAATATCCAATTCAATTACCTAATTTAACAAATTCAAATAATACAATATTTATCAAAGTGGAAAACTGGAAAAAAAAATAATAAACGTTAGACATATTTTGTGAATTACTATTCATCATTAATTCTTGCTGTTACAAATATAGATTAAACTTCTATATTAAAAGTCAATTCAATGAAATAAATTACCGGCAATTAAACAATAACAGCAATATATAACTAAAGCATACCATAAAATTTTAAATACAAGCATGCATTTAAAAAATACACATTCAATTAAGCATATACACTGAAGTGACAAAAGTCATGGGATACCTCTTAATATTGTGTCGGCCCTCCTTTCGCCCGGCGAAGTGCAGCAACTCGACGTGGCATGGACTCAACAAGTCGTTGGAAGTCTTCTGCAGGAATATTGAGCCATGCTGTCTCGATAGACGTCCATAATTGTGAAAGCGTTGATGGTGCAGGATTTTGGGCACGAACAGACCTCTCGGTGATGTCCCATAAATGCTCGATGGGATTCATGTCGGGCGATCTAGGTGGCCAGATCATTCGTTGGAATTGTCCAGAATGTTCTCCAAACCAATCGCGAAAAGTTGTGGCCCGGTGACATGGCGCATTGTGATCCATAAAAATCCCATCGTTGTTTGGGTACATGAAGTCCATGAATGGCTGCAAGTGATCTCCAAGTAGCTGAACATAAGCATTTCCAGTCAATGTTCGGTCCAGTCGCACCAGAGGACCAAGTCCATGCCATGAAAAAACAGCCCACACCATTACGGAGCCACCACCAGCTTGAACAGTGCCTTGCTGACAGTTTGGGTCCATGGCTTCGTGGGGTCTGCGCCACACTCGAACCCTATCATCAGCTCTTACCAACTGAAATCGTGACTCATCGGACCAGGCCACGGTTTTCCATTCATCTAGGGACCAACCGATATGCTCACGTGCCCACGAGAGTCGCTGCAAGCGATGTCGTTCTGTCAGTAAAGGCACTCGAGTCGGTCTTCTGCTGGAATAGCCCAAGAGAGCCAAATTTCTCCGCACAGTTCTAACATACAAGTCCCTTGTACGTCCCACATTGATTTCTGCGGTTATTTGACGCAGTGTTGCTTGTCTGTTAGAATTTACGACTCTTTGCAGACGTCGCCGGTCTCGGTCGTTAAGTGCAGGCGGTCGACCACTGCGCTGTCCATGGTGGGATGTTATGCCTGAAATTTCCTACTCTCGGCACACTCTTGACACAGTGGATCTGGGAATGTCGAATTCCCTAACGATTTCCGAAATGGCATGACCCATGCGTCTAGCTCCAACTAACATTCGGCGTTCAAAGTCTGTTAATTCCCGTCGTGCGGTCATCATCACGTTAAAACCTCTTCACATGAATAACTTGAACAGAAATGGAAGCTCTGCGAAAGCACTGCGCATTTATACCTGTTCTACGCGATGCTACTGCCATCTGAAAATTTGCATATTGCTATCCCATGACTGTTGTCACTTCAGTGTAAATTTCATGGGAAATTATTTAGTAGCATATTCAATACATATAATATCTCTTGAGTAATGCAAAGGTAAATTAAGTAAATAGAAGAAACATTAGAATAAAAATAGTCCATCAATCCACAAATTCGCAGAAATAAAGTTATGAAATTTCTAACTCAAAAGGATACAGTAGCTGTACAGGTTTTCGGAAAAGTCCCTTTGCGATTTTCATCACACAGGCATGAATGAGATGTCCGTCAATGACTTCCTTAATTATTCCCATAACAATTTGGATTTCTGAGTTCCATGTATTAATACAACATCCCTAATTTTCCAAGTTCTTGAGTTTTTCCATAAAGGATCTGTCACACATTTCACTAATCGTTCGTAGAAACCTCCCCACCATGAGGCATGCTCTGTGACGAATTTTCTCGTTACACCTCGACTGGAAAAGAAATCTTGCAATTCCCTTTCAGCTGCCTTAATTGTTATAAACTTTTCTTGTTTTTGCAAGCAATAAAATTGCAATTCCTCTGTTGTGTCAAGTAAATTTATATCTTCATTTCTCATTTTTCTACAACAACTGTAGTTTGATATTCATTTAATTCTTTACGACAGATATCATAAGTACTTTTGATCTGGCCAAATGTTTTCTCAAATTCTTCATTAGTTTTTTCTTCATTTTCCTTTTGCTCAATATTTTTCATTTGCCTTTTAAGTTCCATTTTTCGCTCATCCCTTTTCTTTGCGCCAGCAATTTGTCTCTGTTGTTCAGATGTCAAGACACTTTGCATTCTGCGCATATCCATGACATGCAATCGTTGAATTTCTAAGAACTGATCATTGACTATCTGCCAAGTTCGCTTTAATTGAACGTGTTTTTTTTCTCTTTTTCTAGTAACTGACAAACTTCCTGAAGTTCTAATTTTATCTTATCCATATCATCTTGCATTACTGCTTTTTGATCTTTAAACAAAGACGGATTCTTTCTAAATCTCGTAACCAAATATTCAAATTTCCTTTTACAACATCGTAATTATTCGCAAGATCGATATTATCAAATTTTCTAGGAAGTTTAACTTCATCTCTCCCATCGCTAAATTTAATTGATTCATCAAATTGTTCTAACATTTGTTTATCGTACAATTTTTTATCCACTGGATCTTCCTTAATTCCCAGAGTTTAAAGATCACAAAATTTTTGGAGTTCAATTAAGGTTTTATCGTCTTTACCTTCATCCCAAACTGAAACATGCATTGCATTTATTGGTTCACTCAAATTAAAGGAATTAGAAAATTTTCCGTGTAATGTCCATCCAAATTTAGTTTCATTTAAAACGACAGTTGGCGAAAGACGTTTATATTTTCCACTCATGATTGTCCAATAATAATCGGCACCTATCAAGATATCTATTTTATTTCCTTGATTTAGATCATAGGAAACATCCGATAAATCTATTCTAATTTCTTAATTTTATCGCGCAATTCTAAAGTAGGTGAAGCCATTATATTTGGGCATATGGTTTCAGTTTCTAAAGTTTCTATGCTCATTGTATGTTTGGTTTTCTCATCTGTCAATAAGATACGCCCTCTATTCTGAATAGTAGACTGAGTATCTTCTTTTCCACCAAAAACAATAATTTTTAGTTCTTCCTGACCTGTGACCTGTAAACCTAATCTTCACGCCAATCCTCTGGTAATAAAAGTTCTAGCTGAGCCAGTATCTAGACACAGTCTAACATTTACAATTTAATTTCTACTAATAAGCTTGCATCTTATTGTCTGGAAAAATACTCGAAATCCAGATGACTCATTCTCACTAGAAATATTCCGAGTTAAAGAGGATTGAACTATTTTTTCTTCTTTCTGCGAATTCATCGTAAAGTATTTCTTCTACTAATTGTTAACATAACATATTGTCTCTTATTTCTGTATTGTATCTTATTGTCTCTTAGCATAACATATATGTTACGCTAAACGAGTAATTACTTCGTCCCTGAAACTAACACCAGAACATTATGGGTAAGCGTTGTCCCCGACCTTAACAAACAAATAAACCAATTTCTTTTCATATTTCGGTCAGTAAACCATACTTGCATTTGGAACAAAAATTGGAAAAATATGGTTTTCTCTCCAACTAAACAAACATAAACATGCTTGTTCAAACTATGTCCAAATTGCACACATTTTATTATTTTCGTTAAAATAAAATAAATGAATAAATCATTTTAAAATGTTTGGTTTTCTTCTACTGATTCTTAACATAACATAGTGTCCCGTCGACCATAAAACTGCAAAGTTTTGAGAAATCACTGGGTCCCTGAAACTAACACCAGAACATTATGGGTAATCGTTGTCCCCTTACCTAAGCAAACAAATAAAACAATTTCGTTTCATATTTCGGTCAGTAAACCATATTTTGCAATTTTACCCCATTTCTGGGAAGCAGAATTCTGAGAACTGCTGGGGGTAAGAGGCGGGGCGACTG
Source organism: Caerostris darwini (assembly GCA_021605075.1). NCBI lineage: Eukaryota > Metazoa > Arthropoda > Arachnida > Araneae > Araneidae > Caerostris > Caerostris darwini. The sequence goes on along the minus strand of BPLQ01002326.1, from coordinate 100,998 downwards.
GAAAGAGGGCGGAAGTCTCAGAGGGGTCGAGAGGGAAAAATTCTGGATTTTGAAAAAGGGGCTTTGGAAGGGGTGAGACTAATAGTTCCACCTCATGTAGAGGGAGGGGGGTTGAGAATGCAATTTTTCATAACGATGGAGCAACCAACCCTTTTTTTAACTCAGGAATGCATGTTTTCAAGGTCACGAACTGGAACCAAAAAAACAGGGTGGGGGACTAAAGTGACCTTGAAAATGAGCTATATTTGCTTGGTATGCGAGCAATATAACAAAAAATGCATAAAATAATAAAAAATAAATAACGGTTGTTTTTAAAAATATTAGAGTAATATTATATAAGATTTAATATTATATTGAATAAGTAGTAAATATTATAAGTAGATTTACTATTATATTGAATAAATAAGTGCTTTTTTAAAAATTATTTATTTATTTATTATTTTCCGATTTTTATAGTGAACCAAGCACAAAAGTCATTAGACCCAGTGGTTTTTATTACTAAAATGTTTGTTCCCGAATTTTTATTATTAAAAAGTTTTTACCTAAATATTCAAACATTTAATAACAACTAAATAAAGTAAAAAACGTTTTGTTGGAAAAGTTTCTGCCAATAAATATAATAGATTTAATGATTATATGTATTAATGTATTATATAATGTATACATTAATACATATGTACATTAACTCTAGTATATTCATTGTAAAAAATGAATCATCGAAAAATGAATAAAATAATAAAAAGAAAATAACGTTTGTTTTTAAAAATATTATTAGAGTAGAATCGATTTAATATTATATTGACTAAATAAGTGCTTTTTTTAAAAATTATTTATTTGTTATTATTATTTTTATATTTTTATAAGGAACCAAGCACAAAAGTCATTAGACCCAATGGTTTTTATTGCAAAAATGTTTGTCTTCAAATTTTTATTACTAAACTGTTGTTACCTAAATATCCAAACATTTAGAAATAACCGCATAAATTAGAAAACGTTTTGTTGGAAAAGTTTCTGACAATAAATATCATAGAGTTAATGTATATATGTATTAATGTATTATATATGTAAGATATTTGCTTGAAATGTAAGCGTTCGAAAAATATATAAAATAATAAAAAGTAAATAACGGTTGTTTTTAAAAATATTATTAGAGTTGAATCGATTTAATATTATACTGAATAAATAGTTGCTTTTTTTAAAATTATTTATTATTATTTTCCAATTTTTATAGAGAACCAAGCAAAAAAATTATTAGACCCAGTGGTTTTTATTACTAAAATTATTCTTCCCAAATTTTTATTACTAAAATATTTTTACCTAAATATACAGATATTTAGTAACAACCACATAAAGTAGAAAACGTTTTGTTGGAAAAGTTTCTGCCAATAAATATCATAGAATTAATGTATATACGTATGTATTAATGTATTATATAATGTATACATTAATACATATATACATTAACTCTATGATATTCATTATATATATGTGTGTGTGATTAGTGATCTTGCATTTAGACTGTCAAGCGATCTGATGTTCTGTTATTAAATATGAAACATTCAATAAAATATTTTCCAGTATACACATTTTATTTATTTATTTATATATTTTTTTATGAAAAAAATAAACCGGGAACTTGTTTTAATTATTCATCAAATCTGAAAATTCTTCAAAAAAGTTACCAATTACACTTTTAAATAAAATGGCATATGAGGAGACGCTATTTCAACAGAAAGGACGGTGTACATTTATACATGGAATACGTGGGTATGGAATTGCAGTTTGTGTATTATTCTGATTATTCTGATTTCCCACAAAAACGAACAGATTTCCCACCTCATTTCGGGCATTGTGTTAAAAATAAATAAAATAGACAAATTCTTTTGATTTTTTTTGAAATCGTAATTCAAGTAAACGAAAAGGAACTTTTTTTCTTTAAGCCTCGTCAAAAAAATTTGAATATTTAGTTAAAATATTAATAAGAGAGATAGAAACAGAGGCAAATTATTTGAGAGTTAGTTCTGTATCTTAATTCAGCCATCGACGAATTTAAACCTGTAACAGAATGATAAAAGGGTAATTTTTTAAACGTAAAATATAAATTTCTTTTGGAAGGCCTTTAATTTTATTTGTAACTAAATATAGTATTTCTCTAAAGCCCTTAAAAATTTAACAACACACTTTTATAATATCAATTTATTTCATTTAACAGTTTCAATGCGTATTTATTTAAAAAAGAAAAGAAAAATTATCGAAAGTAACCTTTTCTAAAACTCAATGAGGTTTTTTTTTTTTTTTTTTTAACTTTTATGCTAAATTATTAAGATTATACCTAGATTGTTTTTATCTAACTATTTATACATTTAAAAAACATTCCATGCTAATTCTGTTTAATTTTAAAATGTCGTTTTTTTTTAAGTATTATGAAATAAACAGCGTCTTGTAAGCTTATTTTTTTTGTCAGCAAAAAGTATAAATAAATAAATAAAAGCATATTGAATGCTTGCAAATAAATAAATAAAATGCATTTTAGTGGAATCGAATTTATTGAATTTTGCCTGGCATATTTTATTCCTTTCAATAATTTCATTATTATAAAAATTTAAAAACAAACTAGCATTTTTTTACTATCATCTCGCAATTATGTAAATAACATATCATAATTAATCGATTAATCTACAGATGACATGGGGTGTATGGGGAGGGGGCAATTTGCACTGTTTTTATATTAAATTCATTAAAGGTAAAGAATCCTACGCTTCTGGAGAACTAAATGATGTGCATGTACATATATATATATATATATGTATGTATAGATATATATATATACAGCATGCTGTATGTATATATATGTATATATATATATATATATATATATATACATATATATACATACAGCATGTTGTCATAGTTTACATATTTATATTATTTATATATATATATACGAGGTTATTCAAATTATCAATAATTTATATATATATTTATAATTTATTCGGTTACTATGACCTATACTTGTATTATTAAAAATAAAAATAAATTAAAAATAACTCGGTTTTCTTTTTTTTAGTTAGAAAATGGTATTATTTTTAATAAAAAAATGCTTATATTTAAAAAAACATGTCTAACACACATTATACAATAAATTTGTATAGTACAGTGCTTTTATTTCAAGGCATCTACAAAAAGCTAAGAAGCGTTAAAGGATTTATTAAATAGTTTATGGCCTCATTGGAAGCGTGAGTAATTTTACAATCATAAGATAAGCTTCCTAATCATTTGGATGCATTTTAAAAAGAATTTAAGAGAGTTTATTATTAAAGATTAAATCTTTATGTGAGGTCTTCGTAATATAATATTATCTATCTCGTAAAATCAGTAGGTTATCTCTCTTTTATCTCATCTTTTAGATAAGATAATGTCCTTTTCATCATTATCCACCATGCAATTATTCATCATCAAAATATCATTTAATCATCACAATATGATCCGCCATAATATTATCACATGGTCACCATAATCCTCATCATATAATACCGCATTCTTATTTCAGAAGGTGCATACATCATATTCATATTAATACATACACTTAAAATGACACTGCTATGCCTTATTTATCGAAAATACTATTTGTTATAAAATGCTCAAAGCTATTGCTATTTGTTTAAGAGAAAATTTATATTCAATAATCCTTTAAAGTGTCATTAATATTTCTTCACAAACAGTATATGAAAATACAATTTTAAAAACGTTTTTTGATTTGCCAAATAATTCTTTTTTTAACAAATGGCACTTTAAATGAAGAAAAGGAAGGAAAAAATTGTGACGCAAGATAATTATTTACGCTTATTATTTCTCGAACTAAAGGGATTTGGTTCGAACTAGTTGAGAGAAACCAATCCGATGGTTCTTTTCTTCTTTGTTGGACATCTGTGGGTCTTTTGTGTTACAGTACAATACAGGAAAAGCCCACCCACGAATGATGTATTGGAGACAGTGCCTTCAAAGAAATATTTTAGGCGTAACTTCCCGTATTGTGTAGTAGGAGAGTAAGAATGGAAAATTCCCGATAACCTGCTATCGAGCCTGGCTGAGTGGCTAGCGCTCTGGCGCTCGTTACCATAGGTTTCGGGTTCAAGTCCCGGTGGTGCCCTGGAAGTTTTTAGTAGTTCGAAATCCACTTTAAGCTGTAAGTCCCGGCCTAATTAGCTTAAAGTGCACAAAATAACCGTAGAGGGACAAACCAAACTTAGTTAATCTTGATGGCCAATAGACTAGCTTTTAGCCCATTGGCACCACAGGCTTCAGGTTCGAATCCTAGCTATGGCATGTTTAACCCTCGTGTGCACAAGATTACCGTAGAGCGACCAACCAAACTGCGTTGGTAAAATATGTCCTTATTGGTACATTTTGGGTAATATTGAATATGCCGACGTTCTAAAGATAAACCCTTTCAAATGAGAATTATATATATATACTTTTATAAATATAATGGCCTTTAGTTCAAATGTATATGCAGCAAATAGCCCATTGTTAGCTACAACATAAAATTTCTAAAAACAAGCAATTCGTCAATCGGGCGTGCTGCCATCTGTTAGAAAAATATAGAAGCTTTATTTTAAAGTATTTAAAATGAAACAGAATAATTTTATTTTCCATATTTATAATTATAAAATAAAAAAAGATGAAAAAAAAAATATAAATATTTTCAAAGTTCTATAAATAAAGAAAAATAATGCCTAAATTTTATATCGGTTCGTAACATTTTAGATTCATAAAAGAATAGAAACGATTAAATTAATAACAAAATAGTTATTATTACAATAAAGAATATACATTTAAACAAATACAATATTTTTATTTTATTAAAATTAATTTAAAAATCTAGATGAACTAACCATAATAATTTTTCTATTTTAATACACATAGAGATTTGCTGATATTAATAACATCAAATATTTTAAAAAGAAATAATTATTCACATTTCGTTTTTCACTGTCAATGTTTGAGTGTATATTTCAAAATATTTTTTTTTTTAATTGTGAAAAAGTAATTATTTCACCAATAATGATTTTGTGATTTAATACAAGTGGACAAAATTTTAATATAATCTTATAAAATGTGATGGCATGTCTTTCAACTATAAGAAACATGATAAAAAAAAATATTTATATTTTTACATTTTTATTCTAGTTTTCTTATTATAATGTTTAATAAGAAAAAAATTTTATTATAAAGTTTTATAATTTCGTAATCATCATAACCATGTAATCCTTTAACACTCAGAATTTTACAAGTTGATATTAAAAGATTGCAAATTAAAAATTCAAATATATTAGAATGTATATATAAAAATGACTAATATATTAGAACTAATTAAATAGTAAATTTTACATACTTAATATTTTAAATTAACTGCAAATGGAATTTGAAGAAAAAAATATTTATCAAAAAAAGAATTTCTTATAATATATATTTTATTTTATAATATAATTATATATATATATATATATATATATATATATATATTTTAGTTGCAGTACGATTACATTTATTAAGTAATGTTTAATACTCTTGAAAAATTTTACCTTTAAAAGGTAATTTCAACTGATTTAATATATTGTAACTAATTATATGTGCCAAAATTTATAGTAAACTAATTGATAAATAATATTTCTCTTTTGAATTTTTTTAAATTATTAAATAAATATAATTATAAAGAATTTTGATTGAATAATAATTGTTTTCTAATAAGTTTTAAAAAATTATGATTTTTTTAAACTAATTTTTGAAAAAAATATTTTAAATAATGCTACTATTAAAAAAGGTGAAATAATTAATGACAATTTAAAAAAATTAATAGATAAGTTTTATATAAGTAATAATACTAATAATAATATATTAATATAATATAAAGATATATAATATAAATACCAGTTAAAAAAACAATAGTTAAATTTATTCATTTATCTTATAACTGTAAAATAAGAGTAAAATTTATTTAAATTTTACAAAGTATCAAAAATTTATTAGAAGACTAAAATTTCTGCTATGTACTTTAATTCCACTTATTTGGGAAAAGTAGTGTAAATTATTTTCTTAAATATCACAACTAAGTTCTGTCTACATAGCTCGAAACAGTGCATACTATATTTAAAACATTTTATTTGTATACGACTAAATGTACACACACATATACATTTTATATATAAACATTTTGTATGTATACGAACACACTATGAATTTTAATATTAACATAAATTTCACCAGAAATTAAAATTTAAAAGGAGCCTTTTTATCCTATCCAATTTTCTTAAGTGGTGTAGATAAATTTAAAATGTTTAGAATGGATCTCGATTAAATCATTTTAAATATGCAAATCATTCTTCAACATATTTAAGAACAATTCTATAATGATTAAAAATTACAAATCGTAACATAAATCTCATATGAAAGACATTCATCTCAATCATTATCCTTCACTGTGCCTTTTCTGAAATTTAAATACAATAACAAACTTTAAGAATAAGAGCTATTTTTTTTAATATCTTATATTAACATTTCAAGTATCAATAATTAATTATAAAAAACAAATATAAACATTTAAATCGTTATTGAACAAAGTTTAATATCAACAATTTTAAATTTTGTTATAGATGGTTAATATTTTAATTAATGATAATGCCTTGAACACTATATACATATTGTCGTATAAATTTGTTTCCATGCAAATTTTAGATTTATTAGTTTGGTTTTGAATGTTATGGTAAGCAATGTTTTAAGGAACAATTTATTTTATTTGTTGAAAAATATTGTTTTTCTCAAATACGACGGTAATTCAATATTTAAAATATTTTATTTTTCGTTTTAACTATACTTCGAAAAGAAATTATCTGCATAAATTAATCTATAAATATTTCTATCATAAAATATTTCAAAAATTTTTTTAGTTTTCCTTTTATACTCAATTTTCTCCTTTTTCTTTGCAAAGGTTTAAAAAAGCAAACCCGTCGCAAATTGCGTTTCAAACAATTATCAATGAATAAAATGCATAGGTTTATAAATTTTAATGGCAAAAATATATTTATTGCTTTATGTATTAGAACACTATACAAAATGAAAACAATTAATGATATTTTATTTCTATTGTTATATAAAAATAATTATGCATCCATCTTTCTTTTTTTATCATAATCAAAAATCATTTTTAACCTTAAAATTGTAGTAATCATGTATTTAGTAGATTAACGCTAAATTATTTGAGCCTTTTGAAAATTATGTGCTAAAACTTAAGCCGAAAAGTGAGTTAAAATAATTTTATAAAAAACGTTGTTCTTAAAATATATAATTATTTATGTAAAGCATAAGCTGTGAGTTAGTTATTACAAAAAAAAAAAAAAAAAAAAATAAATAAATAGTTTAACAAAACATAAAGCAGTTCTTAAAAAAATCCAGCAATTTTAAAGTTTTTATTTTTGACAATTTTTCTTTTTAGTTTATCTTTCATTTGATGTAATATTTTTTTTTGTTCTAATGCAGCTGGCAAACACTTAGACAGCTTGGTCTTGGATGCGTTAAGGCAAGCGCTGCTCAGACGTTACTCACATTGCACTGCCCAGGGGGCGCGTGTAACTTGAAGATAAGCCACGGACGCGGAGTAACAATGCTCCCGCAACGCTCTACGATTCTATTAGGACCGGGACCTACGGTTTAAAGTGGATTCCGAACCACTACAAACATCCATGGCACCGCCGGGATTTAAACCTGAAACCTGTGGTACCGAGCGCCAGAGCGCTAGCCACCTGGCCATTCAGGCCCCTTTGATGTAATATACTATTATTAAATTTCATTTACTCAATAGCAACAATACGCATTTCTGACATTAATTAATAGATGGATAGCTAATATTTATTAATATAAGGAATTTTGACTCTAGATACCATCATACTAAACTATGTAATAATAAAATATTAGCGGTTATTTATTTATTATTTTGTTGAGCTCCCCTTCCCAAAGATAAAATCGTCGGTGCACGCCTGAACTGAAATAACCTGATCAATGTCGTTTTCTCAACCATTGTGGGTGGCATACGGTGTTTGTAGCATACATGAGAAGAACACGAGGTCCACCGATGTTCAACAACAAAAAGTAGCCTTGGATTCCTAAATCTAACAAGCAAAATCGAAATGAAACTCCCTGGGTTTATAGGCACGATATATCCATAACAGGAATGGGCCTGAATGGTAGAGTGGCTAGCGCTCTGGCGCCGCAGGTTTCGGGTCCGTGTCCCGTCGGTGCCATGGATGTTTGTAGTGGTTCGGAATACACTTTAAGCCGTAGGTCCCGGTCTCCTATGACTGCAGAAGAGCGTCACGAAACCAAATCTTCTACCTACGGGTAATCCATCACAACAGAAGCTGCTTCCTTCCCCTTCAACCATGAGTCCATACGGGTTCCTTTTTATATACATCAATAAATTCTTCAACCGCTTCCAATAATTCGGTATCATTTAAATTTTGCAAAGGAGTGGGCTGCAAGATATTGAAATTGGAAACAATTTCATTAATTCTGAGCAGCGCAATGGACATACATCGCATTTGGCTCAATATATTTTGTAAGTTTTGGAAATCCACCATAACCTTGGCCACGACACTTATTCAGAGAAATATTTCTGTCAGTTATGGATTTAATAATCTGTTTGGACACTATTAAGGCAGTTTGATATTCAACTTCATGACATCCTAAAAAGGACTTTTTAACTACGAGCTCCTTAGGAGTTCCATTTTCTTCTTTCTGAATCTCAACAGCACACATATACACATTTTTTAAAAAAATTATCACTGTCGTAACTTAAATTAATTAAATACAGAATGAATAAATTGTACTTTATTTTGTAATTATAAATGTCAGGCTTTTCTTGTACTCATAGCCTCTCTCCTCGGACCGGAGACTCCTGCAGTCATAGCCTATCTGTTTGGACCGGGGCCCGTGGGTTTGCTAAATTGACTAAATTGCTTTTTTTTTTTTTTACTCTGTAAGAGCAATCGGTTAACTATGTTGTCTCATGAATAAATAGCTCCACGTACATAAACAAAAACAAAATCTAAGCTCCCGATAATGTAAACATCCTTTCTGCGTGTGCGTGAGCTGACTGGAGGGAGAAAGAAATGTAACACCAACAGTGTGCGTTTGGCTTTCGAATTAAAGAGATGTGTTGTGTTTTGCAGTCCACTTTTTTGTGCTATGTATTTTATTCTAAGACCATAACAAACTAAAAAGAAAAAAATCTTCAACTCTCTGAAAAATGCTTTACTTAAGCACACAACTGAAAAATTCAAACAAAAAAAACAATTATTTTTCGTTGGAAGTATTTTCTCTTTACAGTTCTTTGGCTTCCAATAGACACGTAAATAACAGCCTTAAAGCAGCAATGATTAGTCGACGCTACACCGATCAATGGCGACCTGATGGCCAATTGGCTCGAGTTCTGGCTTTTGGTACCACAGGCTCCAGAATCGAATCTTGGCGGTGGCATGGATGTTTGTTAGTGGTTCAGAATCCACTGTAGGTCCCGGTCTGTTTAGCTTTCGTGTGCTCAAGATGACCGTAGAGCGACCAAGCCAATCACCCAATATAACTTGGTGTGAATCTGGTAAATGGTAGTAAATGATAATCAGTTCGTCAGTTTATGTACCTTTAAACACAATTAAATGTCGAAGTATACATGAAGTTAACACCAATGGGATTCAAGAATATATTGTTATTGAATTTACACAATACTTGGATTATACTGCCAATTATTTAAGATAACTTCATCTTGCATTCATATGTCTCCTATTTATAGACCATAACAGGTCGTCATAATAAATTACATAATATTACTAAATATGCTATTTTATTATATGTGTAATTTTTAATATGATTCAATTAGAATTTTGAACTGAATAGTTTATTTAATGGGGCAAATATATGTTCAACGAATTATTTTATAATATTGTTAAACGATACAAATAATTATTAAATTTATTAATAATTGGTCAGTTTATATATTATCTATCAAACTGAATGAACATTTGTAATCAAATATTGAAGTACAAAGTTCATTTAAGATTTACCTTCAGTCTATCTTTTCGGATAAGCAAAATAAACTTTCCATGCTATCCTGGGAATCGAACCTTGGACTTCGGAGCGGAAGTTAGGAACCTTAACCACTGGACCACGTGGAACTTTCCTTTGAGCTGTCCCCCGATTTGTTATAAGTAGTCTAACAGGAGGGCTGAAAAGTTCATAGGCTGACACATAGATGGCGCTACTAGTATTAAATCAATATGATTTTTAGTTAGCCGTAACCTTCAAAAGACACGTGTATAAATTTGACAGCTGTTGCTTCGATTAGTATGTGAGTTATAGCATTGTTAGTGAAGCAACTTTTGTTAGTTTGAAAATATGGATAAAAAGGAATTTCGTGTGTTGCATTGCTTTTTGGCGAAAAAAAAATACTATTGAAGCCAAGGCTTGGCTTGATGAACATTATTCGGACTTTGCACCAAGAAAAGCAACCTTAGAGAAGTGGTTTGCTAAATTTAAACGAGACGAAATGAGCACCGAGGACGATGCACGCAGTGGACGCCCCAAAACATCAAAAAAGTCCACAAAATAATTTCTGATAACCTTAAAGTGAAGTTGATTGAGATAGCTGAGACCCTAAAGATATCAAAGGAACGTGTTGGACATATCGTGAAGGAATATTTGGTTATGCGAAAGCTCTGTTCAAATTGGGGGCCGCGCGAACTTACAATCGCCCAAAAACAACAACGAATTGATGATTCTAAACAGTTTATAGTATTTTTGGAGCTGTTCAATCGTAATAAACCTGAATTTTTGCGTTGATATGGGACAATGGATGAAACATAGCTCCATTATTTCATGCCGGAGTCCAATCGACAGTCAGCCGAGTGGACTGCACGTGATGAACACAAAAAATGCTATAACTTCACTAAAAATGCTACAACTCACATACTAATAGTGCAACAACTGTCAAATTTATACACGTGTCTTTTGAAGGTTAGGGCTAATATAGGATGGATTTGATACTAGTATATGGATTTAATACTAGTAGTGCCCTCTATGTGTCAGCCTATGAACATTTCAGCCCACCTGTTATTTCATTCCCCTGCTATAAAATACAGATTCCTAAATTTTGTAAATTCATTGCTATCATAGATAACATCGTAGAGATAATCTATTGCCCCTTCCTATTGATGCTTTAACTTTTTTAAGTTGTTGTTAAATTTATTTTTTATTGAAATAAGTTTTAAGAAATGAACAGAAATACAAAAAATTTATATCGATATAAATGTGTATTGATTAGAAGTTTTAAATCCAATGCAAATGATTTTGTGAGCGACATTTGAAAGAAAAGAGATAATTTTTTTTTAAAAATTAATTTGTGTTTTACTTTATAAATTTAAAGACTCTTCTTACAAGAAGAAAAAATATCGTGAAAGTAGTTGCTGTTTTAGTTATATGTCATTTCGCATTAAAAGCTAATAAGAATCAATTTGGAAAACATTGATTTGAATTTTTTTTTTCCATTGATTTATGTAGTTGATTAAAATTAAGTGCTCTCATAAAATAAACTATAATTTTAAAATTTATTTATCTCGTAGCTGAAATAATTTATTCTCTTATTTAAATCTTAATTACTTCAGGAAAAATTATAAATGTCTCGTACGACGAGACTGTCTTATGTGATAATTTTAATCCATTGGAGACATACAAATTTCAAAATATATCTAATATTATACCACGGAATTAATTATTGCAGTAAATTTAAATTTAAATGCTGCTTACAAAAGGTAGAATGAGGCATTTCATTAAAAAAATTTTATTATTGAGGGATTTTGCGGTAGTAAATTAAATTTCCTCATCAATTGAATACTAGCGCTCTGGCGCTCGGGGCCCCAGGTTTCGGGTTCGAGTCCCGGTGGTACTATGAATGTTTGTAGTGGTTCGGAATCCACTTTAAACAGTAAGATCCGGTCTAATATGATTGTAGAGTGTTGGGCATAAGGCTGACAACCATACCTGACATTTGGGAAACTTAATTTCGATAATGATTTGTAAAACTCTAACTTTGGCATATTTAGAAGCAACTGCTATATATTTCTTTTAATTTGCCTCGGACCGGCAAATTAAAATTCTATCCGCGGGCCGGATAGAACCTATCGGTGGGCCGTAGTTGGCCCATCCCTGGAATAGGACTTTATTTTACAAGCTAAACAAAGTTCGGTTCGTCATTTCTCATGTCTGTGTGGTAGAGGATCGCAGAACGTTTGATGCAGGCTGGAAAATATCACATTAGTTCAAGTGGAAAATAGAAAGCATTATAGACCTGTTTCACACGTAAGAGTGGTAAAAATAGGGGAATTAAATGCTGAGTAATGCTGAACTCAAAGCAAAAATAGTTTGTAGTGCTGCCATTTGATAGAAAAATTTAAAGATTCACTTTTAAGTTATATAAAATGTTAAAGGATTACTTTGTTCCTTATTTCCATGATCGCAAGCAAAAAAATTTTTTAAAAACTTATATTTTTAAAGATTCGTAAATAAAGAAATATGGCCTTATTTTAAATTGGCATGTAATATATTTGATTCAAAAGTTATACAAATGATATTATTAATAACTATAATAATCATTATTGTTATTATAACAATAAAGACGTTTATAATTTTAAAACACTAATTTGATAAGTGTAAATTTACTATTAAAATCTTTTAAATAAATCCAAAAAAATTTGGCTATTTTAACAGATACAACTGTTTAAATGTTTTTAATTTTTCGAAGATAATAATTTTATTGCTGTACTAATTGTAATTTACTTCTGTCTGTTTTCCCTCGCTGATTCCCCAAATGAATGCTTCCAGTTTTTAAGAAATATATGTACTCTTTCCTTTACAATAATTACTGAAACAATTCGGGTCTGAATGGCCTAGTGTCTCTGCCACAGGTTTCGGGTTGGAGTCCCGGCGGTGCCATGGATGTTCATAGTGGTTCGGAATCCACTTTAAGCCGTAGATCCCGGTCTCCTGTGACTGTAAGAGTGTCATGGAGCCAAAAGTCAGACTTCTACCTACGAGTGCTCCATCAGAACAGAAGCTGCATCAATCTTCCCTCTTTCCATGAGGGACACGACAACAATAAAAACTGGAACAATTAGACGAAGCCTCGATGCCAATTCATGTCAACTGACCTACGCGACAAGTGACATTAAAAAGAATGTCACTTGTCGCGTAGGTTATAGTTAGTAGTCAATTGAGTTACTTTTCTCAAAGTAACTCAATTGGCTTAAGCTTCAATCAATCTTTGTAAGATGCTCGCACAAACTGCACCTGCCGAAGTCTACTGCACATCTGCTCGAATTTTTTCTTAATTATTTCTCCAATTATTTCTTGATTCTCGTAACATTCTTTTCGAACTCTTTCTTAATTCTTATTCTTTCTTAATAACCCTCTCTGCATCAAGACTTCTAGAAAAGTGACATGCAAAACACTAGTAAAATTATCACCTTCCAAATTTTTAAAAAGAAATTATTTCGAGGACTTTTTTAATTAGTGGTGTTCATCAATAAATTTTGAATTAAAAAATTTGTTTTGTGTTTTTACAAAAAAATAGGATGAATTATCTTTCAATAATTTCTTAATTAACATATGTATTGTATGTAACATGCAATATGTGTATCAACAGCAAGTACTATTACTATATTATCAGCTTCAACATTTGTCCTCAAAACAGTATTACAAGGGACGCTTACAGGCTTTTCACGGAGTTCATTTTCTAAGCTCATAGCGCTTGATTTCAACTTTACAAACGATTCTCCCTCTTTGGATACATTAGATGTAACGTTAAGGTTTTGTATATCTTGGGAAGTATTGTATGCATGTTTATATTGTTTTGTTCTAATGCAGCTGGCAAACACTTACACTATTGTCTTGGATGCCTTAAGGCAAGAACTGCACCGACGTCATTCACTTAGCATTACCCAGGAGGTGCGTGTAGCTTAAAGATAAGCTATGGACGCGGAGTAATACTACCCCAGTATCGCTACACGATCATGTTAGACCTGGAACTATTGTTTAAAGTGAATTCCGAACCAATACAAGCATCCGTGGCACTGCCGGGACTTGGACCCGAAACCTGTGGTACCGAGCGCCAGAGCGCTAGCCATTCGGCCATTCAGCCCCATGCATGTTTATATTCGTACTGAAAAATTACCCGTATTTTGTGAGTTTCATGTTTATTTAAATTTTTCTAAAAGTTTCGAAACTTATGCGCGATTAAAATATACAATTACACACAGCACAGAATAAGCGAAATGATGCATAACTCTTATTTAAATTGATACCAATAGGCATATCATTATACAGCATTGCTTAATATTAAAATTTCATTTGGCTTAGAACAATACAATAAATAAATATTGTTAATAAAAATGAATAATGTTTCTTCATTCGTTTATGGGGATCTGAGTTATTCCTCACCGTCAGTTTTTTCATTTAAAACCCCGGTATTATTAACTTAAAGTTCAGTTCTCAATGCTGTACATAACTATAATCTATTATTCTATATTTGCAAATTGAATAATGGTGCTGATATCGTGTTTATTTGAATTAGAAGCACTCATTATGCGAAACGGGATGTCACTACCACTACCGATGTTCACTTCTTGATGCCTCATCCATTTGGAACGAATAACCGCGGCATCTGACTATTATCAATTCCGATTTATTTGAGTTCAGCAAAGGAATTTTCCGGCCCCAGATTTTATCATATTTATTCTCAGCACTGTAACTGGTGTTTCAAATTGCTTGACGAGTTTCCAAGTTCTGAAATCTAACATGCTATCCATAAAGGTTCTCGAGCACTTGCACTTTAAATCTACCTTTAGGAAAACCCGTTAACCCTAACTAAGAAACTCAGGAACAAGCAAATATTTTTGTATTATAATTAGCAAAAATTCTGTCCTTTTCTTTAAATTTCGTATATGGACACTTAAAAAAAAGAATGGAACGTTTACTATTTAGTTATTCTAAATTGTTTAAATAGAACACATAAATAAATATGATGAGTTCATTTCACGAAAACGTTCCAAGTTCCGATTACTTTTAGAGAACAAAAAATTTTACACAGCAATTAAAATATTGTAGAATAAAAAATAAAAATAAATGAATATATTCAATTATTTATTATTTGTAGCATTATGAACATGATAAGCATCTTTAAGTTCGAAACTATTATATTCATTTGTATACAAGAAAATTCCGATGACAATGAAAATGATGGCGCAGGTTTTTTTTTCATTTCATTCAGAAAGCATTATTAAAAGATATAAATATTTTGTTATTCATGTTCAATTTTAATAATAAATTTTTCAATATAATATTACAATTACTCTGATCAGTTATGTTATGGAAAATAAATACATATGGGTATATGGACAATATCGCATAAACTGTGCAAGGCGAGAATCCTCATTCAAAGTATAGAAAAGTACCCTTAAGAATCGTACCTCTACGGTGCCTCATCTTTAAAAAAAATGCGAAAAAATGTATGCCCTCGTATCCAAAGCATTAAAGAAATAATTTTTATTAGAACCATGTGAATTACAGTAGGAATGCAAAAACAAAGCGTTAAAAATAAGAATATAAATTATACCCCTCAGGCGATAAGAGATATAAATGGTAAGTGTTTGATTGTTAAGGAATTAGGCATGTTTGCTTTAAACTACAGGCAATATTGACAGTAATAATGTAATTCGTTGATGAATATTGCAATATGTGTTTTATCTAGGGTAGGTGAAGTGATAATGTATTACAAACTGTAAAAGGGTGCATACTATATCTTGCTATCAATCATGCCGTTATCCCAACTCCAGTGTTATCAGAAGATGGATGAGGAAGTTATGTTGTATTATTTCTACGATCGCTAGATCTCACTTCTTTGGATTTGCTAGATCAGAACATTATCCGAGTTTTGAACTTTTCCCTAAATGGACAACTGTATGAATTTGGTAATCGAATTCCAGTTATTGCAAAATAAGATTTAGTTTCTCATCTGCATTCTGTATTCAATTTTGGGTACAAAGCTGTTGGATCTATTCTGTAAGCTTCACGCTTGCCTACTAGATCATTACAAGCTATTGTAAGGTGAGTGCCTGAATTCCTCATTACGTACAATGAATATTTTGATATCATGGTCTATGTAATTACCATAGTTCATTTTCCTATAAGGTTTATTTTGAATGCACCAGATTCAACATCTGTGACCTGACTGCCGAGAGACTAGTGCTGTGGTTCTCGATTCCACAGGTTTCGGGTTCGAGTTCACGGCGGTGTCATGAAAGCTTGTAGTGGTTCAGTATCCACTTTAAACCGAAGCAAAATCAAAAATTGCAGAAATCCAATGTTCATTCATGATCAGTCGGCATCAATGCTTGCAGCAAGCAACAGCAGTCACTATAAATACGCATCATGCGCATGTATTAATTGCAGATATATTGGCGATTGTTTATGCATACCTCGTTTATTTCAGCTGTGCTTATGTCTGGAATTGCAAAGGCTATATTGCTAAGCTCGTCTTTCTATGTCATTCGACTGCCCGAAGTTCAGTAGCTATAGTTCGAGGCGATAGTCGATACATAAGAAACACGTTCAGCATAAGCACTCGCAGCAACTCTGGTATTCCTTTGACATTTGTAATAAATAGCTATCATTTTGTCATAACTGTTATCATAACTATTTATTTATCTCGACATTTTGCGTGCGCGAATGTGTAGCACCTTCTCACGATCTAAATAATAAATACATATTATTATTATATATACTAATTATACCAGGTATCAAATTTTAAAGTTAAAATTAAAGGTAAAATTAAAGAAATTTAATACAAGATTTTCTTTCAGGACTTCAGTCAGGATTTTTTCCTTCACCATCCATTTAATATCTCATTTCAATTTTGTAATAATTCCAATTATTCTCTCCTTAACTTATTTTAAGACATTCGTTATTACACATTATTAGAATTTAAAAACGGTACATTCATAAACAAAGGGATATTGAATTTTTACGAACAATTGAAACTATTATAAATTAAGTTACAAAACGGTATTGGTATAAAAACACATTCGTTCAAAATATTGATATTTTTATGATCCCTTTAAAATTATAAATATTAAATTCTTGTTATATCATTTTAATGAATTGTTATGTATAGGTTAAAATTATATATTTTTACTTAAAAAAATTAATTAGAATTTTTTATATTAGAAGATAAATTCTTACCCAATTTTTTTATTTTATTTGAACAACATTTGAACATTTGAAAAACAAACACAAATTTTTCTTTTAAATAAATGATCATTTAAAAAATCGTCTGATTTCATTAGTTTTTATGTAAAATAATTTAAAATTATTATAACAACAATAAAACCTTGTTATAATATTTTAATGGATTATTATGTATACGTTAAAATTGCAAGTTCTTTTTTAATTAAAAAATTTATTTAGAATTTCTTTCTATTTTTTTTTTATTATTAGTACAACATTTGTAGAAACAGAAAAGTATTAAAATACGATCACTTACTAATTTATCTTGTAAAACATTTATAAAAATAAATAATTTTTCAAATAAATGATTAATTAAAAAAAATCGTCGCTCTCATTCATTTATTGTAAAGTAATTTCAGAATGCTTAATTTTATTTTAAACAACATGCTAATAAAAACACTTTAATTTCTAGCGAATTTTTAAAAGCTTAATTTTACATTGGAAAAGTATTTTAATTTAATTAGATTTTTTTTTGTAAATTTGTAAATTTTTAATTATTCACCAGATAAAAAAAAATTAATTCTTTGGAAAAAAAAATTAGATTTCTTAGCGTTAACAATTTGAAACTCCCCTTGAAAATATGCGTCTATTTTTAAGTAATCAATTAAATTTACTTTGTTTAAATATAGAAAAATTCTCTTGTGATAAATCAGTAACACGACGACGACGACGACGACGCCTGGTTGGCGGAGAGCTTTGTTTGCTTAACGACCTACTGCTTTGTAAATAAACAAAGTTTCTGAAGCTTTAAGCCCATTGATTAGATAGAAAAAGAGTAAGATATATAATTTATTATATTATAATAAGATTTATATAAATATATATACATAACTTTTTATATTATTATAATTATTAAGGAAATAAATAAGGAATAAAAGTTTAAAAGTGAAAGAATTAAGAGCATCAAATTATTATAGAAAAGCTAGCTTCAAAAGAAATTAAATGTTGATAATACAAAATCTGATGAAATCAAAATCAAAATAGTGCAGCCAAGGTCAAATAATCAGTAACTATCAGTACCAAATCAATTATAAATCAGTAACAATGGTTAACGATACAGATTTCCATCCAAACAAGAGTTTTATTTGAAAGAGATGGAGACTTCTAAAAAGGTGATTAATAATTAATAATTATTCATGTATTATTAATTGGTAATTAAATATTTATAATTATTAATTAATTATTAATATTATCAATTTTTTTTAAAGAAAATTAAATAGTTTCGCCACACAAAAAATGTCTTTATAGTACAATACATTATTTAAAAGAGATGCAATTACTGTTGATTGCAGTTGCTTGACTAACCGACTGCGAAATGCTAATTATTTTTAAAGATTTATCCCCTAATCCTTTTTGATATATTTTCGGCCTTTATTGAGGAGTAGGCTATAAAATTAAATTAAAACAATTTGAGACTGAAATCAGTATAAATACCATGTAAGCATCCCATGTAGCGAAACAAGAATGTGTGGAAATCTGACTCCGAAATGAAGGAAGACAGACAAAAATAGTAATCAGAAAGTTGTAGACCATCGTCGAATTATGAAGAATCGATACCCTGAAAATGGAAAACGCTGTAGAAAAACTGGATAAATTATTGAATTTCCACAAATTCCGGAATTCTCTCTTTGTTTGCTCACTGACTTCATTGTATTTTAAACATTTTCTCCTTCCAAGACGAAAAAAATTATGCGAATGCATTTTTAAAACTCTGCTAAGATGTTTATTAATACTAGGAATTAGAATACTGAAGTTTGTCTTATCTGAAAAATCTTATGTCTTAAATCAATTTAAAATGTTCTGTATTGATTTTTATATAATTTTTTTTTAAATTAGAGGAATTAAGGTCTTCCATAGCTATTACACAATCTAATTATCATGTGTTTTACTATTTACAGGGTGGATTTAGTATATATATATGTGTGTGTGTATATAATTACATATATATATATATATATATAATTATAATTCAAATAATTCAATTTTATTAAAATTTATTAATTTATAATAAAATTTAATAGAATTTTTTTCTCCTTTTAAAATTTCATTTCTTTAAATTAAAAAGAGAAATATGATAATTTTTATTTAAAATTAAAAACATTTTTGTAATTAAAATTGTTTTCGTATTCATAGTTAGAAATTCTTCATACTTCATTTCCATTTGAATATTTTATTAAATATTAAAAATAAAAGGCTTTTTTGCATGTTTGAGGGCTTTTTTATATATGAACTTTATAAGAAGATTATAGCTAGAAATCTTTAAAAATATTTTTCTTAAAGTTCTAATTTTTCACAATTTTAAGACATCTATATTATTTCTATTGCCTTAATTAAAGAATTGTTTCAGCATAAACTTACCATGATGAAAATTATTATTCTAAAATTGTTTTATTCTAAATTTTGCTTCAATTAATACATTTATTCCAGTCTTGGTATAGGCTTTTCATCCTCTTAATGTATGCATTTTTTATTCTATATTTAAATATAGTTTTTTCCTGTATTTGCCATTATTAGTAGTTCTAGAAAATGAAAATTTTTTCATTTATGATCAGAAATAATAGCGAGAAATAATATGAGTTTTTACAGAATCATTAGCAAAAAATGGTAAGTAATATTTAAAAAAATTATTATTAAATATTATGCTTTTATTTTTCTTGAAGTATAAATGAAAATCTTATCGTTATGAATTAAATGCTTCTTTTTTCATTATTTTGCTTAAGGTTTGGAACCATTTTCTGCAGAGTCAGCAGTTGTTTTTATAACAATTCCGTCGAGTAAAAATAATTTAGATGCAAAAAAAAAAAATCATCAAATTCCATATATAATATGATTTTTAAAATGAAATGTTGATAAATAAGCAGATAAAATAATTTTTCTGTATAGAAAATATTTTGAAAATAAATTTTTAATTTTAAGATTTTTCAATAAGTTAGTTAAAATGTAAAAGTTTTTTTTTTTTTTTAATTGGTGTTGTTCGTAAGATAATGAATTTTTTTTTAGCATAGTAAATGATTGGTAAATTTTATACGTAAATTTGCTGTTACTGTTGTAACTAAAACCGAAAAATTGTTTCCCGGTATGCAAAAATGTATCTAATTAATAATTTTAAAAATATTTGTGAGAAATTGATTTGCTTTTCAATAAATGCATATTTGCCCTTCGCCCCTTCCCCCCCGGAATATGATAAAATTTTCTCCAATTAGAAAAATGTCATATTTTTGGTTGAAAGTAACTAGTTTGGGTGCTGTAAAAATTAAAATTAAAATTATATTTCACATTTTATTTATTATTATTTTGTAGAACTTCTTCTTCAAGTGATTATTTTTTAAGTCATAAAATTGTTAAATTCAATTACGATATGAAGGTAAGTGACTATCAATTGATTTTTTTTATTTTAATAAATAAAAAATAAAAAATTTTCTAAAACATTATGAAGTTCTATATTTAGATAAATATTTAAGAATAATCTCTCTACAAACTTTCTACTCTGAGAGGGAGGGGCCAAGCTCGATGATGTTTAATAGCCATTATCATTAAAACTCTCATGAAAAAGAAAAATTATGATTCACAAGAGAATAAGAGACATATTTTCAAACTGAATGAAAAACTAGTGAATATTTTTAAAGGATTACTTTATATTAAAAATAGCTTAGAATATTAGAGAAAAAGTTATCCTTAATTGCATGCCAAATTTTATATCTATTAATCAGTTAGATAAACTAAACCTCACGCAATCTTTAGAACCGAAAATATCACTTTTCTTTAAAAAGTATTGAAATTAGTTTAATTTTATGTATTTAATGAGTTTAATTTAATTTGTAAATGAGTGAATTTCTTCACATGTAAATTTCAAATGTAAATATTGAGAAACCTACAAATTATCTTACATGCAAACAGACATTATCACAAATATATCGCTTTCAAGTGAAAGTCAATTTATGATTGGCTAGATGTAGATAAATTAAGTAGTTAATGAAGTAAAATAAATATCAAGGGAAGTAATTTAAATGTAATGGATTCAATATTTGTTCTCATATTGCGAAATTTGTGAACTAGGTACAGATCATCTCCAGCCTGATGGCAACCTCATCATATTAATTTCACTTGAAAAAAAATTCGATTTAATTAAAAAAAATATATAACTTCCGTGATACAGGGTTCTTACTTTTGATTGGTCCATGGTTCGTCAGTTTGAAACAAGATTTAGGATATCAAGGGAAATAACTTAATAATAATGGATTCAAAATTTGTATTCTTATTACGAAGAACAGATTTATTCAGAGATTTGCAGACAATCTCCAGCCTGATGCCAACCTCATCGTATTAATATCACTCGAAAAAAATGTATTTCATTAAAAAAAAATGACTTGCCTTAGTTTGATAGTTTTCTGATTTTCGATTGGTCTATACTGATCTGCTTTTTCTCACAGTATTGTTTAAAGGATTAAAGATTAAAATCTTAATTGTTCAACAATATTATTGATAACCATGGAATATGACGCCCAATTAGACGCCCTTATAATGAATCAACGATATCAAATTGTCAATGGCATAATAGTAATTCAAATGTAAAAAGAATTGGAACCAAAACAAAACAAATATTAAATTAATAGGCATTATCATTATCAAAGTAGCTTGAAAAGAGACTGATGCATATCCAGCAATATTCATGAATAAAAAGGGCTTTTTTGGAAACCTATCAATAAATAGGGTTTCCTCATGATACTAAAATCAGATGGAAACCCATGAATTAAATCAGCTAGAATCTACCAATTTATATCAGGTGGTAATTTAATATGATACATTGTAATGATAAAGCAAAAATCGTGATTCTTTCCTTATTTGGAAATTTAGCAAGTAATTTAGTCATTTCTGGAAACTGATTTTAATCAACTGTCATGTTGATACTTCTTATCTCTTCAGCTGTTTTTGTGAAATGATGAAGACAAGTAAGTTTTCTCAATTCCTCGTTCTACTTCAACTAATAGTGTATTGTATTCAACAAAACGATAAAATTATTCTTTTAGTAGATATGATGCACTAAGTGAATCATACCATCATGCTGCAATACAAAATTAATAATAAAAAAAAAAAACGGGAAAACGCATGGGATTTGGGAAAATTTGGGGAAATTTTTGGGAAAACGCATTTCTTAAAATTCAATTAAAAAAATATTGTGTGTTTATTTAAAAAAAACTTTGTAACTTTGTAAAACAATCGTACTTTTATGAATTATTAAATAACTAATCAATATTAAAAAGGATAGTTAATTAAAAATTTATTTAATTTGTAATTCAACTAAATAAATGAATTAAATAATATTAGAAATGTTTAATGTCATTTCAGGAACAAGGAATATTTTTAAATATATAAAAACAATTCACATTTCCCCATACTATAACAAATTTACTCCAAGAAGAAAAAAAAAACCCAGAATTTTCAATTCCGTTTTAATATTTTAAAATCTTCTAGATTTGATTTAAAAAAATGATCTTGCACACTGTTCTGTTATTACACAATGGGCATTCAATATCAGCCATATTTTACTAAATTAATTAATTTATTCATACACCTCTCCAATTTAATAACAAACTTTAAATAATTTACTTTTAATGCATTTAATTTTCTAGACCAGGGATCTCCAAACTTTCCAGCCTTAGGGCCACACTGCCTACTCCAGTAAGTACCAAGGGCCAAGACTGTTTTAATTTTTCTGCCATCGTCTATAACTTCTAGACAAGTCGCCGAGTACGTGCTCTCAGCGAGCATACGCTTCGCTGGTTTAATTACTACAATTACTATTGTGTGTAACGATACGACCGCGACACTTGACGATAAGTGGATACACCGCGGTTTCATTCGCTTTAATTTAGCCTTTCTGTTCCTGTATATATCCTGAATCAAACATATGATATGTTTGATTCAGGATATATACATTCCAAACATCGATGTACATCCCATATGCGATATTCTTTGCCCCAACATAACTACAAAGGATAACCGCCGGATGTTCACTAGTTTATAATATTAGTGGGATTCATTTCAATTAGTTGTTTGTTGTTATGTTTAAGTTAAATTTTTCGCGTATTATGCTTGTCATTAAGCTTTACCTAGCAAGTGAATAAAACCGTCTTATTATCATTCTGTGTTTTTTTATCCAACTTATTACATCAACAATAAGCTATTCGCTGTCGCGGGCCGGATTAATGACACTTGCGGGCTGAATTTGACCGCGGGCCTTACTTTGGAGACCCCTGTTCTAGACAAATAAATATTTTGAGAAAGCATAACAAGTTATAGAGTCTGATAGCCGAGTGACTAAAGCTCTGGTAATTTGTGGTACAAGTTTCGGATTCGAGTACCGGCGATGCCTTGGATATTTGTAGCGGTTTGGAACCCACTTTAAGCCGTAGGTCTCTGTGTAATATAACTGTAAGGCATGCGACTGACAACTCTACTTCATAAAAAGAAAAACATATCCTGCCTCCAAGTAGGCAGACGGCCTTGGCCTGTCATGGGGCTGTTGCGCCAGTGATTAGAATAAAAAATTACTATCACCGCAAGAAAAAGTTTTAATCAAATTTAAGATGTATTTGTAAATGTATTAAAATTAAAAAAATTGAACACACTCTTTTTATAAGTATTTTAAATAAATAATGATTATTAATTTTGAGATTAGATATTTAGAAACATATTGAAACCGAAAATTTCTCTGATTCAATGCCTTAATTGAAAACGTGTTTTCCATACTGTAAATAAAGTTTATTATATTAAATGTACAAAAAATTACATGCAATAATATGTAATGTATATATATATATATATATATATATATATATATATATATATATATATATATATATATATATATATATATATATATATATATATATATATATATATATATATATATATATATATATATTCTCCGTATCATAAGGAAAAGGGAAAACGTATTTTTTATTATTGCCACGTGTCAATGTCAGCATAATCTCTGTCCAACCGAAAAATGTAACGGTTTCTTTGTTATGTGTTAACGTAGTGACTGAAAGGGATACGTAACATCTAAACACTCAATTCCATCAATCTCTTCTTTGCATATGCCAGTCAGACAAAGTAGCAGGATTTTATTTTGGAGACGTTACTCAGTTGATCCATACATCATACGTGCTTGAGATGAAAGGAAAAATGTGAGAAAAAATATATTGTTACATGCAAGTGGGAATATGCTACGTTTCCAAAAATAGAATTATACGGGAACTTCCAAAAAATACTGTATTCAGATCCGTTCAGTATCTCAAAATATTATACGATTTCATGTGTCTCATTTTTTAAAAAACTTTTTTTACAAAATAGTTCGGCCTTTGACTACAATGGTTAAAGTTTTATTCATCCACACCACCAAAGTTGAGTAAAATCTGTAAAACCTGTTATCTCTGTTTAACATCTTTCAACTATTCATTACTAAATTACATTACAAAAATAATTAGTTTAATATATGAAGTTAAAAAAGAGGAAAGAGTTTTGGACCATTTAGAAGTATTTAATTATATATCACCTATTCTCCAGTAATTGCATATTTTTGATTCGTGTATATATTATTAACTTTTTACACCATCCTCGTAAATAATCACATGCTTTTTCTATGTTTAACAATGTCTGCATTCAACAATTGCAGACGTATGAATCGTTGTCCGCCATTTTGACTTTGAAGTACATATTGTTAACTTTTTACACCATCCTCGTAAATAATCACATGCTTTTTCTATGTTTAACAATGTCTGCATTCAACAATTGCAGACGTATGAATCGTTGTCCGCCATTTTGACTTTGAAGTACATATTGTTAACTTTTTACACCATCCTCGTAAATAATCACATGCTTTTTCTATGTTTAACAATGTCTGCATTCAACAATTGCAGACGTATGAATCGTTGTCCGCCATTTTGACTTTGAAGTACATATTGTTAACTTTTTACACCATCCTCGTAAATAATCACATGTTTTTCTATGTTTAACAATGTCTGCATTCAATAATTGCAGACGTATGAATCATTGTCCGCCATTTTGACTTTGAAGTAAGTCGCGTAACATTCTTTCATTCAGAGCGATAAGAATTATTTTAATTGAATAAAGCGTTTTTTTTTAATGACATAAAAAGCCACCAACATTCCTACAGTTATAAAATGAATTTATCGTTTTTAAAACTTATTCATTTAACAAGAATAATTTTCATAAATTTGAAATTTTCAACATTTTTCCCTTTTCATTTTTATTTTTTCCCGTTGGTATTTTAAATGATAGAGACATTGATTAAAAAAGTCGCGGTAATTGTGAAAACTCATCAAACAATTTATACGACTTTATATAAATAAAATATATAGATTGTTGGACAACAAAGAAGATAAAAAAGCAAAAGGGAAAAAAATTAATAAAAAAAAGAGTTAAAATAAAAAAGAGTTAAACAAAAGATATGCGTAACACAAAAACCACTACTGATTGTATGTTTGGGAATGATAACAGACATATTAACGAAAGAAATCAGAAAATGTGAATTTAATCGATATAAGAAAGACAGAAAGGGAAAAAAAAAAAAAAAAAAAAAAAAAAAAAAAAAAAAAACACTGTGATGAAATTTAGAATTTTTTTTTGGATTATACTATTTTCTATATATTTCTAAGATGGCAGAGCAGCTAGCGTTCTGGAGCTCTGTACCGCATGTCTCGCGTTCGAATCTCGGCGGTGCTATGGATGTTTGTAGTAGTTCTGAATCCACTTTAAACCGTAGGCCCCGGTCTAATAGGATCATAGAGAGTTGTGGGGGCAGTGTTACTCGCGTAAATCTTTAGAGCAAATCCGTAGCAAATATTGAGAGCTACACGTGCTCCTAGGTAATACTAAATGAGTAACAGCAGTGCAGTCCTTACTTGTGGCATAAAGATTAACTGCCTGCTTTACCAGCTGCATTAGAACAACAACAACATATATTTCTAAGATCATATTTCCAAATTAATTTGTAAAAAAAATAATAATAAATTATAAAGTTCTTTTATTCACAGGAATAAAAAATAAACCTCTTTATATCCATATTTTAGGTTTTCTATCGAAAAATACCTTCTTCTTGTATACGTGGAAAACAATATTTTTATTCAATTCTAAATTGAACTGAAAACATCTGAATGTGCATTTTGCTTTCAAGAGTGCCATTTTAGATCGTCTAAATAAGATGGATTCAGATAAACCACCATTCCGTACTAACTTAACTGAGAGTGTAGTCAAAAGCAGGCAATGACTTATTAGAAGAAAATTTAGAAAAAAATTATGCTAAATATTTCTTGCTCTATAACTGTTTTAGATTTGATGAAAATTGTCATTATTAAAGTTTTATAACATACTTGTATTTATTTTTATTATATTTTAAAACCTCAAAATATAAATATTATATATATATTTATATAGAAAAAAAGAATATATACCTCAAAATAGATATATTATATTTTAAAACCTCAAAATACTCGCAATTTACTAAATATTTTGCCTTGAAAAATGACGACTTTCATTTGTCATTGTCATTTATGTGTCTTTATCAACAACAATTTTTGAAAAAATATAAGTTAGAGAAAATTTCGTTAACTGCATGGTATAATATAATTCTTCTTCAAGAGCGCAACAGTCCCATAGTGGGCCAAGGCCGTCTGCCTACTGGCGGATTTCGAAATATGAGATATTTTCTTTTTACAGGGTAGGGTTGTAAGCTCTAAGCCTAACGATCTACAGTGATATTAGACCTGAGGTATAAAGCGGATTCCAAACCACTACAACTATCCATAGCACAGCAGCGGACACGAATCCAAAACCTACCGAGCATAATAGAATTACAAACGAGTTAAATAAAATGCGCCAGCGAACAACTTATAATATTAGCATATATTAGATTCATCAGAAATATAAACGTTTATTTATTTGAGGCCTCTGGGAAGATAAGTTTTCCTTGTTTCTATCATAACATTCATCTTAAAAAAATTCTCTTATCGAATCTCTTTCATTCTATTGATAATGTTTCAACATCTTTTACATTTTTATCCATTATTTGCAAGAAAGTGTTTGCATTATCATTCGGAAATTCGTAATAAATATTATCTAAAATAAATTAGATACTTTCAAATACTGCTGGAAAAGGCTCCGTTTGATAAGAGGCTATCAGATAAGTCTGTGGCTTGACACCTGGTGTCGCAAACGAATACTTTTTTTTTTTTTACCATGTAGGACAAATCTTTAAATAACGCTATGTTAAATTTTCAAAAAACTCCATCAAATACAATAGTTAAATATTTGACCTAAAACGTTGAGAATGCACTGGATATTTATTATATACTTTTTAATAATATAACTTTAACTCAACTTTCATCGGTTTAAAAACTGTTTAAATATTTTATTCAATATTTCTAATGGCCATGGCCATAAATTATCCTAAATTTCCTTTAGTCCAGTTACTCTGAATTTTTGGAATGTATATATATATATATATGATACATGATTTTCAAAAATTTAAAGTAATTATACATATGTATATTTACTATTTTAAATGTCAATGAGTTCTAACTGTGAAGTGTTACAGCTTAAGACTAGAGAAAGATTCTTTTAAGAGGCAATGCAATATCGATACCTTGCGTTTAGTTCGCAACCGTTGGCCGTAAACATATATAACAACAGAAATGTTTTAAATGAGGTGAGCATTCATAATTTGGCCTTTTGATATTTAAAACACCAATATAGGTTAAAGTACAAAATCTAACTTTTTATACAATTCCCGATCCCTATAGTTACGTTTATTATAACCCTACATTCATCCTAATAAATTTAACACAAAAACTCTAATTTTTGTTGGACAAAAATTGAACGATGAATTTAATATCAAAGTTTTAGATTCTTTCGCTCTTCATTGCGACGTGGTTATAAAATTAAGTAAAGCAATTCGAGTTTTAAATAAAGGTCAGCCTGCATTGGGGGCCTCTATAATAAAGTGGATATGACCGATGTACAAAATACTATCACAACTCCACCGGTGGCGAAATATAAGTTTGGAAATCTAATAAAGAAATGATGCAAGGTCAAACCATCGTCGAGTTATTTCAGAATAAATTTCCTGAAAATAAAAGAGGCTCACGAAGTTAAGACACACCTTCGTAATTTAAAATAAATATCATAAATAGCACATACAAATTGCAAAGAAGTATCTAGCAGAATAATATACACTCAATTATGTTTTTATAAAACTTTTTTAAAATGATTTTGAATTTAATACGAATTAGAAAAAAAAAATTTCATTATTTAATTTACACATTTATTTCAAAAATTATACTAATTTTACATTATTTATTTTGATTTAACATGAACGACTCCATTATTAAGATGAAAATTTTGCTTTAATTTTGTTTTTATGACTGCGACATTGGAGACGAGGAACGTAATGCGATTTCCATTTGTGAGAATTCACCGAATTTTATAATCTCAATATAGCATTTTTGTCTTCTTTCTCCGCATTTTGAGTTTGATGTTCAAAGGAAAAAGTGACTTTTTGATCTTATAAAATATTTATAAAAATAAACACAAAATTTTCTTTCAAATAAATGGTTAGTTAAAAAAATCGTCTGTTTTTATTAGTTTACATGTAAAGTAATTTAAAAGTATTATAACAACAATAAATCCTTGCTATAAAATTTTAATGGATTATTATGTATACATTGAAATTGCAGTTTTTTTTATTAAAAGAATTAATTAGAATTATTTTATATTATTTTATATTTTTTATTATTAGAACAGCATTTGTAGAAACAGAAAAGTATTAAAAGACAATCACTTACTAATTTATTTTGTAAAACATTTATAAAAATAAACAATTTTTCTTTCAAATAAATGACTAATTAAAAAAATCGTCTGCTTTCATTCATATATTGTAAAGTAATTTCAGAATGTTTTATTTTAGAGTGAATTTGATTTTAAAAAACTTGTTAATTAAATCAATTAATTTCTAGAGAATTTTTAAAAGCGCAACTTTACATTGGAAAAGTATTTTAATTTAATTAGAAACTTTATGTAATTTTTTAATTATTATTAGCCAGATAAAAAAAAAAATTCTTTGGAAAAAGATAACATTTCTAAGTGTTAACAATTTGAAATTCCCCTTGAAAATATGTGTCTATTTTTAAGTAACAAACTAAATATATTTTATTTAAATATCGAACATTCTCTTGTGATAAATAAATAACACAACGACGAAGCCTGGTTGGCGGAGAACGCTGTTTGCTTAACGACCTCCTGCTTTCTGAATAAAAGAAGTTTCTTATGCTTTAAACCCATTGATTAGATAGAAAAGGAGTAAGATATATAATTTATTATATTATAATAAGATTTTTATAAATATATATACATAACTTTTTATATTATTATAATTATTAAGAAATAAGGAATAAAAGTTTAAAAGTGAAAGAATTAAGAGCATCAAACTATTATAGAAAAGATAGCTTCAAAAGAAATTAAATGTTGATTATACAAAATTTGATGAAATCAAAAGGAAAATAGTGCAGCCAAGGTCAAATAATCATTAACTATCAGTACGAAATCAATTATAAATCAGTAACAATGGTTAACGATAAAGATTTCCATTCAATCAAAAGTTTTATTTGAAGGAGATGGAGACTTTTAAAAAGTTGATTAATAATTAATAATTATTCATGTATTATTAATTGGTTATTAAATATTTGTAATTATTAATTAATTATTAATATTATCAATTTTTTTTAAAGAAAATTAAATAGTTTCGCCACACAAAAAATGTCTTTATAGTACAATACATTATTTAAAAGAGATGCAATTACTGTTGATTGCAGTTGTTTGACTAACCGACTGCGAAATGCTAATTATTTTTAAAGATTTATCCCCTAATCCTTTTTGATATATTTTCGGCCTTTATTGAGGAGTAGGCTATAAAATTAAATTAAAACAATTTGAGACTGAAATCAGTATAAATACCATGTAAGCATCCCATGTAGCGAAACAAGAATGTGTGGAAATCTGACTCCGAAATGAAGGAAGACAGACAAAAATAGTAATCAGAAAGTTGTAGACCATCGTCGAATTATGAAGAATCGATACCCTGAAAATGGAAAACGCTGTAGAAAAACTGGATAAATTATTGAAATTCCACAAATTCCGGAATTCTCTCTTTGTTTGCTCACTGACTTCATTGCATTTTAAACATTTTCTCCTTCCAAGACGAAAAAAATTATGCGAATGCATTTTTAAAACTCTGCTGAGATGCTGCTGCTCTGCTCTTATGTCTTAAATCAATTTAAAATGTTCTGTAATAATTTTTACATAAAATTTTTTAAAATTAGAGGAATTAGGGTTTTCCATAGCTATTACACAATCCAATTATCATCTGTTTTACTATTTACAAGGTGGATTTAGTATATATATATATGTGTGTGTGTGTGTGTATAATTACATATATATATATATATATATATATATATATATATATATATTATAATTCAAATAATTTAATTTTATTAAAATTTATTAATTTATAATACAATTTAATAGATTGTTTTTTCTCCTTTTAAAATTTTATTTCTTTAAATTAAAAACAGAAATATGATAATTTTTATTTAAAATTGAAAACATTTTTGTAATTAAAATTCTTTTCGTATTTACAATTAGAAAGTTAGAAATTCTTCATACTTCATTTCCATTTGAATATTTTATTAAATATTAAAAATAAAAGGCTTTTTTGCATGTTCCCCTTTGTATAGGCTTTTCATCCTGTTAATGTATACAATTTTGATTCTATATTTAAATATAGTTTTTTCCTGTATTTGTCATTATTAGTAGTTCTAGAAAATGAAAATTTCTTCATTTATGATCAGAAATAATATGAGTTTTTACAGAATCATTAGCAAATAATGGAAATTAATATTTAAAAAAATTATTATTAAATATTATGCTTTTCTTTTTCTTGAAATATAAATGAAAATATTATCGTTATGAATTAAATGCTTCTTTTTTCATTATTTTGCATAAGGATTGGAACCATTTTCTGCAGAGTCAGCAGTTGTTTTTATAACAATTCCGTCGAGTAAAAATAATTTAGATGCAAAAAAAAAAAAAAAAAAATCATCATCAAATTCTATATATAATATGATTTTTAAAATGAAATGTTGATAAATAAGCAGATAAAATAATTTTCCTGTATAGAAAATATTTTGAAAATAAATTTTTAATTTTAAGATTTTTCAATAAGTTAGTTAAAATGTAAAAGTTTTTTTTTTTTTTTAAATTGGTGTTGTTCGTAAGATAATGAATTTTTTTTAACATAGTAAATGATTGGTAAATTTTGTACGTAAATTTGCTGTTGCTGCTGTAATTAAAACCGAAAAATTGTTTGCTGGTATGCAAAAATGTATCTAATTAATAATTTTAAAAATATTTGTGAGAAATTGATTTGCTTTTCAATAAATGCATATTTTCCCTTTTCCCCCCGGAATATAATAAAATTTTCTCCAATTAGAGAAAATGTCATATTTATGGATGAAAGTAACTAGTTTGGGTGCTGTAAAAAATAAAATTAAAATTAAAATTATATTTCACATTTTATTTATTATTATTATGTAAAACTTCTTCTTCAAGTGATTATTTTTTATGCCATAAAATTATTAAATTCAATTACGATATGGAGGTAAGTAACTATCAATTGATTTTTTTTACTTAAATAAATAAAAAATAAAATTTTTCCTAAAACTTTATGAAGTTCTATATTTAGTTAAATATTTAAGAATAATCTCTCTACAAACTTTCTACTCTTTGAGGGAGTGACCAAAATCGAAGATGTTTTATAGCCATTATCATTAAAGCTCTCATTAAAAAGAAAAATCATGATTCACAAAAGAATAAGAAACATATTTTCAAACTGAATGAAAAACTAGTGAATATTTTTAAATGATTACTTTATATTAAAAATAGCTTAGAATATTAGAGAAAAAAATTATCATTAAATGTATGCCAAATTTGATAGCTATTAATCAGTTAGATAAACTAAACCTCACCCAATTTTTACAGCCGAAAATATCACTTTTCTTTAAAAAGTATTGAAATTAGTTTAATTTTATGTATTTAATGAGTTTAATTTAATTTGTAAATGAGTGAATTTCTTCACATGTAAATTTCAAATGTAAATATTGAGAAACCTACAAATTATTTTACATGTAAATAGACATTATCACAAATATATCGCTTTCAAGTGAAAGTCAATTTATGATTGGCTAAATGTAGATAAATTAAGTAGTTAATGAAGTAAAATAAATATCAAGGGAAGTAATTTAAATGTAATGGATTCAATATTTGTTCTCATATTGCAAACTTGTGAACCAGGTATAGATCATCTCCAGCCTGATGGCAACCTCATCATATTAATTTCACTTGAAAAAAAATTCGATTTAATGAAAAAAAATATATAACTTCCGTGATACAGTGTTCTGATTGGTCCATGGTTCTTGAGTTTGATAGAAGGTTCAAGATATCAAGGGAAATAACTTAATAAAAATGGATTCAAAATTTGTATTCTTATTACGAAGAAAAGAGTTATTCAGAGATTTGCAGACAATCTCTAGCCTGATGCCAACCTCATCGTATTAATATCACTCGAAAAAAATGTATTTCATTAAAAAAAATGACTTTCCTTGTGTGATAGTTTTCTGATTTTTGATTGGTCTATACTGATCTGCTTTTTCTCACAGTATTGTTTAAGGGATTAAAGATTAAATTCTTAATTGTTCAACAATATTATTCATAACCATGGAATATGACGCATAATTAGACGCCCCTACAATGAATCAATGAATGATATAATTTAAAAAAATGTAAATATTATCGGAATGAAAATAATTAAAAAAATTTGTCACACTAAAATTTTTAATATATTTAAGGGGGTCAAAATAATTATGGAAATCTATCGCTTTTACATACTAAAAATATCTATCATAATTTTTTGCATTCATTATGGTTAAGAGTGGATAACAGAAGCTATATCTGAAAATTACATTAAAATGAACTAACTTAATTTAAGATTAAATGTAATCGTTTTTACATTACACTCAATTAGTAAGATTTAAGTATTACACTACATATCAAACATCTTTACACTACATTGAATTAGTATGATGCAAGTTTTAGATTAGTTTTGTGGGCGCATTGCACCAACAATTTACATATCAAACCTCCCTGTGTCATGGGAATAAAAGCATACTTTGGGATGATTAATAGAATGGCTCGGAATGATAAAGCAAAAATCGTGATTCTTTCCTTCTTTGGAAATTTAGCAAGTAATTTAGTTATTTCTGGAAACTGATTTTAATCAACTGTCATGTTGATCCTTCTTATCTCTTCAGCTGTCACCTGTTTTTCTGAAATGATGACAACAAGTCAGTTTCCTCAATCACAGTTGAAGATAGAATTCCACTTCTTTTCCTGAGTGATTTGTATCATTGTACCCCCATTTGGGAGAATGGGCATTAAAATCCCCATTAAATATTGTACTAGTTAGTACAGAAGGTAGAATGAAGTGAGGTTTGTTGCTAGGGGGGCAATAAACACTATAGATTTTAAAATCATGGCCCTTCTTACATACATTTAGCTTGATTAATGCAGTCTTATCCTCACCATTCATTTGCTTGATTACTTGAAAGTCAGAAGTAAGATGTTTTTTGACACCTGTCAGTATACCACACGCTACTTGTCTAGCCTTCGGCAGCAGATACAAAGAGTATCCCTGAAACGAGTGAAATCTGATATTATTTTCAATTAGATTGGACTCCATGATAGAGAAAACGTCAATATCGCGAAATGTAAGAGTCTTGCAAATCTCGGCGCTCTTGGAGTGGGACAGACCACCCGCATTCCACTGCAACACACGTAGTGACGAATTACTATTCGGCAGGGAACCCATTGCCAAAATTGTAGATCATTTAGCCGACAAGGCGTTGTCCGAGGAGCACCAACGAGGAGGTAGATCTACGTTGCACCCCATATATATATATAATCCATTATTCTTTTGTATATGGATATGTCGTTTACATTCATAAATAGAGTTTTATTTAAAATTCCAAACTGTTCAACTAAAGTAGCATCAAATGCTAATAGAATACGAGAAGAATAAATAAATATGAGAAGTTAATTTCACGAAACCAGAGACAAAAATTGGCACACTAGTTCGGTACGATTCTTCCACAGCATTTTTGATTTCCAATTTATAAATTGCCAATGATTTCTTCACATGTCATACAACAGCAAAGGGTTGAGAATTTTTATTCACTTTTTTTCCGTTTTAACTAACAACTGATCTCTGAGAATTCTTCAGAATGCATCTCACCTTTGTCATGGCAGATAGTAGGAGTGGTTTCTTAAGAACTTTTCAATTCGCATTGAAGATTTTTGAGATAGTAAGACATAGGATCCTATTTCATCGTTAGATTTCTTTTAAGTCAGATAAATATATAAAAAGATTTTATATAGGGACATAGGATATAGGGACTTAGGATATAGGGATATAGGGACTATAGAGATATAGGGACTTAAAATAAATCTTATTTCTGACAAGAATTTTCATCCACAAACAACTGACTAATTTGATTTCTTTGTGCATAGAAGTTTTACAAAACCCTTAAATCATAAAAGGTATACGCTAAAAAACAAACCGCAAAAAATTCGCAGATCAGTTGTTAATACAAGACAGAGATAAATGCGTACAAATCATTGCGTGATAATAGAACATTAGCACGAATTTTTTATGGCATTCATTGATTGATATAACATTTTATGTATTTCTTTTCACTGTGAAATTGGTAATCAAAGAGGTATGTATCTCTTCCTCTTAGAGATCTTCAGAAGTTTCAACAATGGTAAACTGGCTGATATCACCAAATACCAAGCAAATTTGTTACCAAGTTCCCAATACTTTTAGAGAACAAAAGCATTTTATACAGCAAGTAAAATATTGTAGAATAAAAAATAAAAATAAAGGAATATATTCAATTATTTATTACTTGTAGCATTATGAACATGATAAGCATCTTTAAGTTTTAAACTATTATATTCATTTGTATACAAGAAAAGGTCGATGATAATGAAAATGAAGGCGCGGGTTTTTTTTTCATTTCAATCAGAAAGCATTATTAAAAGATATAAATATTTTGTTATTCATGTTCAATTTTAATAATAAATTTTTCAATATAATATTACAATTACTCTGATCAGTTTTATTATGGCAAGTAAATACATATGGATATATGGACAATATCGCATAAACTGTGCAAGGCGAGAATCCTCATTCAAAGTATAAAAAAGTAGCCCTTAAGAATCGTACATCTACGGTGCCTAATCTTTAAAAAAAATGCGAAAAAATGTATGTCCTCGCATCCAAAGCATTAAAGAAATAATTTTATTAGAACCATGTGAAATTACCGAAGGAATGATCATTTAAAAAATCGTCTGATTTCATTAGTTTTTATGTAAAATAATTTAAAATTATTATAACAACAATAAAACCTTGTTATAATATTTTAATGGATTATTATGTATGCGTTAAAATTGCAAGTTCTTTTTTAATTAAAAAATTTATTTAGAATTTCTTTCTATTTTTTTGTTAATTTGTGGGTACAAAGATGTTGGATCTATTCTGTAAGCTTCATGCTTGCCTACTAGATCATTATCAGCTATTGTAAGAAGCGTGCATGCATTCCTCATTATGTACAATGAATATTTTGATATCATGGTCTATGTAATTACCATAGTTCATTTTCCTATAAGGTTTATTTTGAATGCACCAGATTCAACATCTGTGACCTGACTGCCGAGAGACTAGTGCTGTGGTGCTCGATTCCACAGGTTCCGGGTTCGAGTTCACGGCGGTGCCATGAAAGCTTGTAGTGGTTCAGAATCCACTTTAAACCGGAGCAAAATCAACAATTGCAGAAATCAAATGTTCATTCATGATCAGTCGGCATCAATGCTTGCAGCAAGCAACAGCAGACGTTATGAATACGCATCATACGCATATATTAATTGCAGATATATTGGCGATTGTTTATGCATACCTCATTTATTTCAGCTGTGCTTATGTCTGGAATTGCAAAGGCTATATTGTTAAGCTCGTCTTTCTATGTCATTCGACTGCCCGAAGTTCAGTAGCTATAGTTCGAGGCGATAGTCGATACATAAGAAACACGTTCAGCATAAGCACTCGCAGCAACTCTGGTATTCCTTTGACATTTGTAATAAATAACTATCATTTTGTCATAACTGTTATCATAACTATTTATTTATCTCGACATTTTGCGTGCGCGAATGTGTAGCACCTTCTCACGATCTAAATAATAACTACATATTATTATTATGAATACTAATTATGTATCAAATATATAACAAGTATCAAATTTTAAAGTTAAAATTAAATGTAAAATTTAAAGAAATTTAGTCCAAGATTTTCTTTTAGGACTTAAGTCAGGATTTTTTCCTTCATCGTCCATTTAATATCTCATTTCAATTTTGTAATAATACCAATTATTCTCACCTTAACTTATTTTAAGACATTCTTTATTTCACATTATTTGAATTTAAAAACGGTACATTCATTAACAAAGGGATATTGAATTTTTACGAACAATTGAAACTATTATAAATTAAGTTACAAAACGGTATTGGTATAAAAACCCATTCTTTCAAAACATTGATATTTTTATGATCCCTTTAAAATTATAAATATTAAATTCTTGTTATATCATTTTAATGAATTGTTATGTATAGGTTAAAATTATATATTTTTACTTAAAAAAATTAATTAGAATTTTTTATATTAGAAGATAAATTCTTACCCAATTTTTTTATTTTATTTGAACAACATTTGAACATTTGAAAAACAAACACAAATTTTTCTTTTAAATAAATGATCATTTAAAAAATCGTCTGATTTCATTAGTTTTTATGTAAAATAATTTAAAATTATTATAACAACAATAAAACTTTGTTATAATATTTTAACGGATTATTATGTATACGTTAAAATTGCAAGCTCTTTTTTAATTAAAAAATTTATTTAGAATTTCTTTCTATTTTTTTTTTTTATTATTAGTACAACATTTGTACAAACAGAAAAGTATTAAAATACGATCACTTACTAATTTATCTTGTAAAACATTTATAAAAATAAATAATTTTTCAAATAAATGATTAATTAAAAAAAATCGTCGCTCTCATTCATTTATTGTAAAGTAATTTCAGAATGCTTAATTTTATTTTAAACAACATGCTAATAAAAACACTTAATTTCTAGCGAATTTTTAAAAGCTTAATTTTACATTGGAAAAGTATTTTAATTTAATTAGATTTTTTTTTGTAAATTTGTAAATTTTTAATTATTCGCCAGATAAAAAAAAATTAATTCTTTGGAAAAAAAAATTAGATTTCGAAGTGTTAACAATTTGAAATTCCCCTTGAAAATATGCGTCTATTTTTAAGTAATCAATTAAATTTATTTTGTTTAAATATAGAAAAATTCTCTTGTGATAAATCAGTAACACGACGACGACGACGCCTGGTTGGCGGAGAGCTTTATTTGCTTAACGACCTACTGCTTTGTAAATAAACGAAGTTTCTGAAGCTTTAAGCCCATTGATTAGATAGAAAAAGAGTAAGATATATATCTTATTATATTATAATAAGATTTATATAAATATATATACATAACTTTTTATATTATTATAATTATTAAGGAAATTAATAAGGAATAAAAGTTTAAAAGTGAAAGAATTAAGAGCATCAAATTATTATAAAAAAGCTAGCTTCAAAAGAAATTAAATGTTGATAATACAAAATCTGATGAAATCAAAATCAAAATAGTGCAGCCAAGGTCAAATAATCAGTAACTATCAGTGCCAAATCAATTATAAATCAGTAACAATGGTTAACGATACAGATTTCCATCCAAACAAGAGTTTTATTTGAAAGAGATGGAGACTTCTAAAAAGTAGATTAATAATTAATAATTATTCATGCATTATTAATTGGTAATTAAATAATTATAATTATTAATTAATTATTAATATTATCAATTTTTTTTAAAGAAAATTAAATAGTTTCGCCACACAAAAAATGTCTTTATAGTACAATACATTATTTAAAAGAGATGCAATTACTGTTGATTGCAGTTGTTTGACTAACCGACTGCGAAATGCTAATTATTTTTAAAGATTTATCCCCTAATCCTTTTTGATATATTTTCGGCCTTTATTGAGGAGTAGGCTATAAAATTAAATTAAAACAATTTGAGACTGAAATCAGTATAAATACCATCTAAGCATCCCATGTAGCGAAACAAGAATGTGTGGAAATCTGACTCCGAAATGAAGGAAGAAAGACAAAAATATTAATTAGAAAGTTGTAGACCATCGTCGAATTATGAAGAATCGATACCCTGAAAATGGAAAACTGGATAAATTATTGAAAATTATTGAAAACTGGATAAATTATTGAAATTCCACAAATTCCGGAATTCTCTCTTTGTTTGTTTACTGACTTCATTGTATTTTGAACATTTTCTCCTTCCAAGACGAAAAAAATTATGCTAATGCATTTTTAAAACTCTGCTAAGATATTTATTATTACTAGGAATTAGCAAACTGAAGTTTGTCTTATCTGAAAAATCTTATGTCTTAAATCAATTTAAAATGTTCTGTATTAATTTTTATGTAAAATTTTTTTTAATTAGAGGAATTAAGGTTTTCCATAGTTATTACACAATCTAATTATCATGTGTTTTACTATTTACAGGGTGGATTTAATATATATGTATGTGTGTGTGTGTATAATTACACACACGCACACACACATATATATATATGTATATATATATAATTATAATTCAAATAATACAATTTTATTAAAATTTTTAATTTATAACAAAATTTAATAGCCTTTTTTTTCTCCTTTTAAAATTTCATTTCTTTTAATTAAAAACAGAAATATGATAATTTTTATTTAAAATTAAAAACATTTTTGTAATTAAAATTGTTTTCGTATTTACAGTTAGAAATTCTTCATACTTCATTTCCATTTGAATATTTTATTAAATATTAAAAATAAAAGCCTTTTTTTTATGTTTGAGGGCTTTTTTATATATGAACTTTATAAGAAAATTATAGCGAGAAATCTATAAAAAAAACTTTAAAGTACTCATTTTTCACGATTTTAAGACATCTATATAATTTCTATTGCCTTAATTGAAGAATTGTTTCAGCATAAACTTACCATGATGAAAATTATTATTCTAAAATTGTTTTCTTCTAAATTTTGCTTCAATTAAATACATACCCTTTGTATAGGCTTTTCATCCTATTAATATATGCATTTTTGATTCTATATTTAAATATAGTTTTTTCCTGTATTTGTCATTATTAGTAGTTCTATAGAATGAAAATTTTTTCATTTATGATCAGAAATAATACCGAGAAATAATATGAGTTTTTATAGAATCATTAGCAAATAATGGAAATTAATACTTAAAAAAATTATTATTAAATATTATGGTTTTATTTTTCCTCAAATATAAATGAAAATCTTATCGTTATGAATTAAATGCTTCTTTTTTCATTATTTTGCTTAAGGTTTGGAACCATTTTCTGCAGAGTCAGCAGTTGTTTTTATAACAATTCCGTCGAGTAAAAATAATTTAGATGCAAAAAAAAAAAAAAAAAAAAAAAAAATTTTTTTATAAAATTCTATATATAATATGATTTTTAAAAGGAAATGTTGATAAATAAGCAGATAAAATAATTTTTCTATATAGAAAATATTTTGAAAATAATTTTTTAATTTTAAGATTTTTCAATAAGTTAGTTAAAATGGGAAAGTTTTTTTTTTTTTTTTTTGAAAGTGGTGTTGTTCGTAAGATAATGAATTTTTTTAACGTAGTAGATGATTGGTAAATTTTCTGTTGCTGCTGTAATTAAAAAATTGTTTTCCTGTATGCAAAAATGTATCTAATTAATAATTTTAAAAATATTTGTGAGAAATTGATTTGCTTTTCCATAAATGCATATTTTCCATTTATATATTTCATATATATATTTCACATTTTATTTATTATCATTATGTAGAACTTCTTCTTCAAGTGATTATTTTTTATGCCATAAAATTATTAAATTCAATTACGATATGGAGGTAAGTAATGATTTTTTTTACTTAAATAAATAAAAAATAAAATTTTTGCTAAAACGTTATGAAGTTCTATGTTTAGTTAAATATTTAAGAATAATCTCTCTACCAACTTTCTACTCTGTGAGGGAGTGGCCAAAATCGATTATGTTTTATAGCCATTATCATTAAAGCTCTCATTAAAAAGAAAATTATGATTCACAAAAGAATAAGAAACATATTTTCAAACTGAATGAAAAACTAGTGAATATTTTTAAATGATTACTTTA
Source organism: Caerostris darwini (assembly GCA_021605075.1). Taxonomy (NCBI): domain Eukaryota; kingdom Metazoa; phylum Arthropoda; class Arachnida; order Araneae; family Araneidae; genus Caerostris; species Caerostris darwini. The sequence continues at coordinate 60,085 of BPLQ01002326.1, read as the reverse complement.
TATTAAAAATAGCTTAGAATATTAGAGAAAAAATTATCATTAAATGTATGCCAAATTTGATAGCTATTAATCAAATAGATAAACTAAACCTCAGCCAATCTTTAGAACCGAAAATATAACTTTTCTTTAAAAAATATTGAAATTAGTTTAATTTTATGTATTTAATGATTTTAATTTAATTTTGTAAATGAGAGAATTTCTTCACATATAAATTTCAAATGTAAATATTGAGAAACCTACAAATTATCTTACATGTAAACAGACATTATCACAAACATATCACTTCTAAGTGAAGGCCATTTTTTGATTGGCTACATGTAGATAAATTAAGTAGTTAATGAAGTAAAATAGATATAAAAAAAAATAATTTAAAAATAATGGATTCAATATTTGTTCTCATATTGCGAAATTTGGGAACCAGGTAAAGACAATCTCCAACCTGATGCCAACCTCAGGATATTAATTTCACTTGAAAAAAAATTCGATTTAATTAAAAAAATATATATAACTTCCGTGATACAGGGTTCGGATTTTTGATTGGTCCTTGAGTTTGATAGAAGTTTCAAGATATCAAGCGAAATAACTTAATAATAATTGCTTCAAAATTGTATTCTTATTACGAAGAAAAGAGTTATTCAGAGATGTGCAGACAATCTCCAGCCTGATGCCGACCTCATCATATTAATATCACTAAAAAAAAATTATTTAATTAAAAAAAAAATGACTTCCCTTAGTTTGATAGTTTTCTGATTTTTGATTGGTCTATACTGATCTGCTTTTTCTCACCGTATTGTTTAAGGGATTAAAAATTAAATTCTTAATTGTTCAGCAATATTATTGATAACCATGGAATATGACGCCCAATTAGACGTTCCTACAATGAATCAACGATGTCAAATTGTCAATGGCATAATAGTAATTCAAATGTAAAAAGAATTGGAACCAAAACAAAACAAATATTAAATTAATAGGCATTATCATTATCAAAGTAGCTTGAAAAGAGAGTGATGTATATCCAGTAATTTTCATAAATAAAAGGAGCTTTTTTGGAAACCTATCATTAAATAAGGTTTCCTCATGGTACTAAAATCGGATGGAAACCCATCAATTAAATCAGCTAGAATCTACCAAATTATATCAGCATTAGTATGAGGTGGAAATCCATTTTTAAGTTAAGTAATGGATAAGCCAGCAATATATTATTTTAGAAATCGACAGAAATTGGATGCAGGTAATATTTCATATTCTGACAATACCTTCAGATTGAAAGCATGTTAAAATACTTGAGTATTGTAGAACCTCAGTGTGTAAGATATTTGGCTTCCAGTTGGCTAATCTTGGCAAAACTTAAAATAATAATTATCTTTCAATTGGCTCCAATTAGAAAAATTGGCTTCCAATTGGCCAAAGTGTGATTATAATATTTAATGAAGACCTCGGATCTTAGGTTTTAAGCGAATATCAGTAAAGTCAATTAAACTATCATTTTATGTTTTTTACTGTGCTAAATAAATGCGAAAGTTATTTAATGCTAGAAAACAGTAAAATTTAGACGTTAAATTTAATTAATTAGTCAGGATTTATGGTTATTAATATTGTTCATAAAAATATACCCATATATGTAAGAGTCTAATTTAAAAAAATATAAATATTATCGGAATGAAAATAATTAAAAAAATTGTCACACTAAAATTTTTAATATATTTAAGGGGGTCAAAATAATTATGGAAATCTATACCTTTTACATACTAAAAAATATATCATAATTGTTTGCATTCATTATGGTTAGGAGTGGTAAAAGAAGCTATATTTAAAAATTACATTAAAATGAACTAACTTAATTTAAGATTAAATGTAATCATTTTTATATTACACTCAATTAGTAAGATGTAAGCATTGCACTACATATCAAACATCTTTACACTACATTGAATTAGTAAGATGCAAGTTTTAGATTAGTTTTATGAGAACATTACACCAATAATTTACATATCAAACAATTCTGTGTATTTTGTGATGTAAATAAAAGAATACTTTGGAATGATTAATAGAATGGCTTGTAATGATAAAGCAAAAATCGTGATTATTTCCTTATTTGGAAATTCAGCAAGTAATTTAGTCATTTCTGGAAACTGATTTTAATCAACTGTCATGTTGATCCTTCTTATCTCTTCAGCTGTCATCTGCTCCTCTGAAATGATGAAGACAAGTCAGTTTCCACAATTCCTTATTCTATCTTCAACTAATAATGTATGGTAAATAATAAAAAGGATAAAAATATTGTTTTAGCAGGTGTGATGCACTATGTGAATCACACAATCATGCTGTAATAATAATAAAGAAAATGGTAATGCTATATAAAATCTGAAAGTTAAATAAAGAAAGATTCCATGATCATGTGAAATTCGGAAAATAAAAAAAAGATACAATAAAAAAGAAACTTTTAGAAATTCTTTTTTCTTATCCCCACTTGGTAAATAGCAATATCTATACCAAGACCAAGAACCTGTGTGGTCTCATGGAAGGATGGAAAGTGCGGGAAGAGCTTCTGTTGTGATGGATCACCAGTAGGTAGAAGTCTGACTTGACTACGTGACGCTGAAGAATGAGGGCATTTGTGTCTACCCGTACTACCCAGAATTTACGTATCTTATGGAAGAAAACCCGCAGAACTATATACAGGAAGTCTGACTTACGAAGCAAGATGCTGAGTATCGCAAACGCCATAAAAAAATCCTCATTTTTTGAAACAGTGTGTACAACAAAGCCGCCAGCGTATTGAACATCCAGTGTAATGCTCACCAGCGGCGCGCGTTGCCACTGAGCCGCAAGTCGGGTACATTTAGAAATAAATAAGTGTTAGCAAATTACATATTTGATTCAAAAATAAATTTGCAAAAAAATGATTTTTTTTCCCCTTTACTTTTTCTTGCGAGAACGTATTTTTTAAAATTCAATTAAAAATAAATTTAAAACATCGTTTATCATGTTTATTTAAAAAAAATTGTAAAAATTTTGAATGTCATAAAACAACTGCGTTGTTTAAAATTATTAAATAACTAATCATTATTATTCTAAGGAATAGTTAATTAAAATTTATTTAAATTATAATTCATGTAAATAAGTGAATTAAATAATTTTAGAAATGTTTTATTTCATGTCAGGAACAAAGAATATTTTAAAATATATAAAAACAGTTCACATTTCCCCATACTATAAGAAATTTACTCAAAAAAGAAAAAAAAAATCAAGAATTTTCAATTCCGTTTTAATATTTTAAAATCTTTTAGTTTTAATTTTAAATAAATACCTTGAACATTGTACTGTTATTCCATAATAGGCATTCAACATCAGTGATATTTTACTAATTAATTAATTTAATCATATACCTCTCCAATTTAATAAAGAATACTTTTAATTTTTTAGACCAGCAAACATTTTCTGAAAGTGTAAAAAATTTCAAAACTTGAGGACCGAATTATTAGAACCCTGGAACCCTAGGCCACAAGTTTCCGATTCGAATCCCGACCGTGGCCTGGATGTTTGTTAGAGGTTCGGAATCTACTTTAAACTGTAGGTCCCGGTCTAATTAGCCTAAAGTTTGCAGAAAATGACCACAGAGCGACAAACCAAATCTATGACTCGGAAGATGTAACGAAAAACGAATTTGTAGCAAGTAAGACTGAAAACTCTACTAAAAAGAAAAACATCTCCTATATCCAATTTTTCCAGAAGGCAGACGCCCTTGGCCTGCCACAGGACTATAAGATCAAAAATTACCATCATCAATAGAAAGTTTTTAAATACAGTTTAAAATGTATTAAAATAAAAAAAATGAACACACTCTGCTTATAAGTATCTTAAATAATAAACAATTATTATTAGTTTTGAGATTAGATAATTAGAAACATATTGAAACAAAAAATTTCTCTGACTTAATGTCTTAATTAAGAAGTTTTCCATACAGTGAATAAAGTTTATATAATAAATTTACAAAAAATTAAATGTAATAATTTTAAAATTATTTAAAAAAAATTATATTCTCCATATCGTAAGAAAAAGGGAAAACAAATTTTTTTATTATTGCCACGTGTCAATGTCAGCACAATCTTTGCTCATTCGAAATGTAACGGTTTCTTTATTGTGTGCTAACTTGCTGACTGAAAGGGGTAACATCTGAATTGCTCAATTCCAATCGATCTCTTTTTGCATCTGCCGATCAAAAAAAGCAGCAGCATTTTGTTGTGGAAACGCTGTTCATGCATCATATGTGCTTCAGATGAAAGGGAAAATGTGAGAAAAAATATTTTTTTATACGCAAGTGGGGATATGCCATGTTTCAAAAAATAGAACTTTACCCGTACTTCCAAAAAATATTTCTTTTCGATCAGTAACTAAAAATATTATTCCAATTTATATGTCTCGTTTTTTTCTTTTCCAAAACAATTCAATCTTACTACAATGGTTGAAATTTTATTCATCCTCACCACCAAAGTTGAGTGACAATCTGTAAATGCCTGTTATCTCTGTTTAAAATCTTTCATCATAACAATTCATTACTAAATGGCATTACAAAAATAATTACTTTAATATATGAAGTTAAAAAGTGGAAAAGGTGTTGAACGTTTTAGAAATACTTAATTATATCACCCATTCTCCAGTAATTATGTATATTTGATTCGTATATAAATTGTTATCTTTCTACACTATCCTCGTAATAATCAAATGATGTTTTTTTCTCTTGGGTGCGCAGAAGATCTACCTCCCCGTGGTGCACCTCGTAACACTTTTTAGTGGCTGAAAGATCTGCCACTTGGCACTATTGTTATCTGTTACAGCATGTTTTGTTGTATTATTTTGTTGTTGTTGTATGTTGTATGTTTTTGCTGTAACTGTTCATAATCTGCCATTGGAAATAAAAAAAAAGTTTTTTTTTCTTTGTTTAAAGTGTTTGCATTCAACAATTACAAACGTATGAATCAATGTCCGCCATTTTGACTTTGTAGAAAGTCACGTAACATTCTTTCAGGCAAAGTTATAAGAATTGTTTTAGTGGAATAAAACGTATTATCTTTAATGGCATAAAAAGCCACTAACATGAATTGAATGCATCATTTTTAATACCTCTTCATTCAGTAAAAGTAATTTATATACATTTTAAATTAACATTTTTTTTTTCATTCTACCTCGTTGGTTTTTTTAAATGATAGAACCATTGATTAAAAAAATTATTATATTTAAGAAATGTCATCAAAGAACTCAGACATCTTTCAATGAGAATTATAAATAAAAAATATTGCTTGCTGGATAACAAAAAAACAAGAAGTGCAAGAAGAAGTAAAAAAACAAGAAGTAAAAAATTAATAAAAAAAAACAAGAGACAAAATAAGAATAAACAATAATCTAGTAGCAGGTATTGAAACTATTTTTTAATATTATCTTCAAGAAATAATACCCCAGGTTTCAGGTTCGAATCATGGCGGTGGCATGGATGTTTGTTAGTGGTTCCGAATCCAAGTTAAAACTGTAGGTCCTTCACAAAATGATTGTAGAGCTACAAGCCAAATCAAGAATTAATATGTTTGTCGTTCTTATTTCATCTTAAGATTTAAATTAGAAAAATAAAAAAAGAAACGATCTAAAGCTTCTAATTCAAAAAATTTCTGAAATAGTTAAAATAATAATGAATGTGGATAATAAAAATATTTTTAATTTCAATAAAAATATTTTTAAAAGACGTTTACTGAATATATTAGTTTAAAAAAATTCACAACTTTTAATTTATGTTTATTGAAGCTATTATAATTAAGATAGGTTTGTGCTAATTTTCCATAAATTTTATATATATTTAAAATATTTCGATTATTTTAAAAGGATGTTTATTCATTTTTTTTTCAATAATTAAAGCAATTTATAGTAAGTATTCTTAAATTATTCATTTGAATTAAAGTAAGATTTGAAAATCTGGATTTCTTCCAAATGATTTGGTGACAAATCGTGCATTAAATTAAAAATACATTTGAAAAATTAAATATGTTTTAATACTTTGTAAGTTACTAGAAAGCTATTCTACGACATAATAAATTAAATTTTTAAATGATATATAGAAGGAATCAAAAAAATAATTTAAAAAATTATTTCGTGTTCTATTTTACACGATTAGTTATATTAAATTGAATAAAAGTCCTTAAGACTTTATAAACTTAAATGTTATAAATTCATGAATCCTTAATTCTTGTGAAATTATAATTATGGTAAATTAGAAAATAAGAAATTAGAAGCAAACTTTTAATTGAATTTCAACTGAAGAACTAATTGAACAAAAATGTTTAATAAATTATACTAAGAATTTTGTTTTCTTATTATCCAATGAAGTATCGTTGAATTAATATAGGAACTTTGAAAAATTATTGAGAATTAGAAAAAAAATTTATATACATTATTTATTTTAATATAAATTTATATAATAAAATAAATACATAAATTTTTCTTTTCTTTAAATAGATAAATAATCAATTGCAATGTGTTAGAAGAGATTTACTTTTTTATTTATTTTTTATTTCATTTTATTTTTTCCTTGCTTAAATATTATTTATAAGATAACAATTAAATAATTTATTCGAATGCTATATCAGAAAGTTTAACTGACTGTAGATGTTTCTCAAAAGTGAGACGTGATTGCGAAATGCAATTATATTGAAAGACTGTTTTATTACCTTTAATTTTTACTGGAGGAAAAATAAATAAATAAATAGTTGTTTCAAAGAATTAGATACTTTTTCATTAAAAAATTTTAATGAAATAACATTGAAAAATAATTTTTACTTTTATTCTTATAATGAAAAAAAATTTTTATTAAAAATTTAAATAATAATATTATTTAAATATAATTATTACTATAATTGTATAGTTATATTGATATATATATAGTATGTTATTATTATTATATTATAGTTATTATTAATATATTAATTGGTTATATAATTTTATTGAATTAATAATTTAAATATTGAAAAATAATTCTAATTAATTTAATAGTTTAAAAAAAATGTTCAATTATTATTTTAAATAAAAAATACAATTTATTTGAGGAAAAATAAAAAGGTGAATAAATTATATTTTAAATCGATTTTTTGCATATTTTATAAAAATCCATTATGTATAAATTTGTTATCGTGTATAAATATGTGCGTATCGTGTATAAAGTTGTTATCTTATGCAATATTATCCTTATAGTTATTTTTATTGAATAGACATTAAGCATGCAACGTATTACAAAACAATGATTCAGTATTTGGACCCAGCAAGCGCATAAAAAGATTTTAATACCGAAAAAAATAATTCTAAATATTTTAATAATTTTTAATTTAATACATAAAAAAATACAATTTATTTGATAAAAAAAAAAAATACATAATTATATAAGAAAAGTATATTATACCGATTTGTTAAATATTTTATAACAATCCTTTTCCGTGTATAAAACTATAATCTTTTGTAATTATCGTTATAATTATATGACTGTGTTTATTGAATAGACGTTCAGCATATAACATATTGCAAAACAATGATTCAGTATTTGGACACTGCAAATTACAAGCAAGTACAACATTGCTTCATTCAAAGCGATAAGACCTGCATTGAAGAAATATTTTATCCATGTGACTTTAAAAAAATGACCAATTTTAATAGAACGAAATATCACCAAAATAACATCAAATAAATAAATATTCTATCTTTAAATAACTACTATAACCCTCCTTCGCCCATCAAGATTGATCAAACCTACAGTTGAAATAAATATTAAACATAAACAATATTGGAGAATACATATTTTTAAACCGAATAGAATGTCAATTGTTCGTTTATAATTTTAATAAAGTGAATAATTAAAATCTAAAAGCATATTACTTTAGCTGTGAAATTATAAGTACTTAATCAACACAAATCTTATAAAAAAGATTGAATGGATGACAACATATTTTGATATGACAGAGTTTATATATTTTGAACTAAATTTATAAATTTGGTTTTGAATACGGCATATAACGTTTCATATTACATATTTTTAAAATCGTTATATTTACAATATATTATATAATTAATCGGCTAATAAACTAATTTCCTTTGATTCGATTTAGTTTTTATTTCTACTATATAAATAAATATACGTTTAGAACTAACTATCCGTCACTACAGGCCGTCTGCCTACTAGCAGACTCCAAAACAGGAGATATTTTCTTTTTATATGGGGAAGGGTTTCTAGCCCTACGCTCTACAATCATATTAGACCGGGAACAATCGCTTAAAGTGGATTCCGAACCACTACAAGCATCCATGGCAGCGCTGGCATCCAGCCAATAGGCCTCTACAAGCATCCAGCACTACAAGCATCCATGGGACTCAAACCCGAGGCCTGTGATACCGAGCGCTGGTCACTCAGTCAATAGGCCTCTAGCTACAGAGCTATATCCCACTGTTCTTGATTTTTCCACCTGGCAATCTTGTATTTTTAGTATTTCACCTGCCAAAGTTGTGTTGCATGTAGATGTATTACATTAGTTAGCGTTTCGCTCTAACTTTACTTGAACGATTAATTATTTATTAAAAGGAAATAGAATTCCCAATTAATGATAAGTTTTCTGTATTCACAGAAACTGCTCAATTTATTTCTCCTACTAAGAATAATTTTTTTTTTTTTATAATGTCCTCGTTTGACAACCAACGCGTATTCTTCAACGCAATTAATATTTTCATTTTCAAGGATTTTTTTGAATAGTAAACTATTGCAGGAATTTTTGTATTTTTTTTTTAAATTGTATTTACAGTAATTTATAACTTGAAGAAAAAAGTTTTAAAAATTAAGAACAAATTATTATTCAGAATTTTTTAAAAAAATTATTCAAAAAAGTGGAGTTTATATAAATATTTTCTGTTAAAATATTATTGCAAAATAATGTGTATAAAATGGGAAGTCTTAACTTGAGTAATTTGTTTTTAGATTTATATTGCCAATTGGCTGTTTTATTTTGAATTATCTAACTGCGATTTAATAAGGAATACGAATGAGAAAAAAAAAATAACTTGCCAACTCGTAAGTCACAACCAGTAGCCAAAATATATACAAAAGAATACTCTCTAGTAATACAGAAAATCTTATAGAATCTCTAAAAAATTAATAATTTAATTAGCCCTCATATGCAAAAAATGACCGTAAAACGACAAATAAATTCTTAATTCTCAACAATGCACAAATAAATTAAACACCCTCTGTTCCAAAAATCATTAGTAACTGCTATTGATTGAAAAATCACAGATAAAAGCATAAAAGGAATAGAACAAAGGAAAATATTACAACCTCGTTCACCTGCTTCCAATTATTTTGATTAATAACAATTTCTATATGATAGCTAGATTAAGGAGTGAAAGTATGAAAGAAAACACAGCAAAGACCATAAGTAAACTAAGGAGAGGGAATGGAATACAGCATGGTATATAGATTTCTACCTTTAATGAACATATTGCAAGAAACATAATGCAGTGTTAATTTTTATGATACGCATAGTAAGCTATATCAAAAATCTAGGTGAAAGCAAAATTCAATTTGTTTTAGAAATTGAAAATATAGAAACTTGGGGGAAAGAAAGGCAAAAGAAACTCGAGTTTAACCTTCGCTGACATTGGAATACGATTTATTGTGCCATTTTTGAATCGTTGAACAAATTGGTTAGGTAAACAATCTACAGAGTTTATCTTTCAATGGATAAGATATGATGCGGAACTCTGATAGAATAACATTCGCTTTCCTATTTGGAGAATTGTTGATTACTTCTGATACTTCTTAGAGGTGAAAATTTTCTAGCGTATTTCCTGTCCCGACTCATATCACCATTTTTGATGAGTAATGAGGTCAGATTATCCAATGTTGCTTTAAGAAGAGAAGCCACTTATTCATTCTCTGAAATTCTAACACGTCCAGGAATTCAAACAAAAGTGATTGGTGGTGTTGCGTTTATTGCTTTGAATTAGATTAATTACTTATTTATATAATATTATAAATATTTTTATATACATACATTTATATATACGTTTCACAAATTTTTCTTAGAATTAATTACTTTGATAATTTAATGATCTAGGTAGACTGAAAATTGCTATTATTAATTATTTACTTATTTATTTTTTGGTTAGCCTTTCAGTATTCTAAGTTGTGTTGACATAAACTATGAAAAAGCAATAACCTCGCCAACAAAGACGCTGTTTAAAAAAATAAATGAATACATAAATAAAAAATACGACTGTATAAAAATATATTAAACTTTTTATCTTTGCAAAAGAATGATTTGAGAAGTTTTAGAAGCATTGGAAGCGAGAATGATTTGATATTCCTACTGTTCCTTATGCCATTCAAATTTAATTTTAATTAAGTATGCGACTAATTGTTTATATTAGAAACAATTAATCGCATGAGATCACAAGGATGAAGGTGATTTGTTCAACTGGTGATAAATTAAGAGACTAAAATCGAGAAAAGAATCAGTATGCCATCCAAAAGATTTGCGGTCACTGTCTGGAGGGAAATCGGTCGCGTAACCGAAGTGGGAGGGGCAAGAATGACAAAGAGCGTTCCTGACAAGGGGTGGGACGACTTGGGGAATTCATTTCGGGGGGTGGGAGGAGCTGTGAGTTAGTAGTATACCAAAGAATGCACACCCCTACAAATAGAAAGACGCAATGGTCAACCAATTCAGCGCAAAAAAGTTTTCAAACTTTCAAGCATAGCTAAGATACCAGTCAATTTTCACTTCTAGACGGCAGTGATAAAACTAGAGTAGTATTTTAATTCTGTAAATTGATTTAAAGAGCGATATGAAACTGTAACCACTTCAAAATTCAAGAATGTACTGGCGCATTTGTTCATAGTTTATGGAAGTATAAAATTGTAAAATTCTATACGGTACTGCAGTATTAATCATATTATTCCATCTTATTATTACATTAGTTTCCCTGTTATATGCATATTATTCTAAATGACTTCCTATTATATACATATTATTCCATTAGTTATCTATTCATTAAAATTTGAAACTGTATACTCATGTAAAATAAATCTCTACTGTTAGCAACTGTTCTCTACTATTTCTAGTACAAAGAGAGAAAAAAAATATTTCGTACCTATTTACCTCCAGAAATACTTCAAAACTGTTATGACTTTTTAATGACAATAGTAATTAAACTCTATTAAAATGCAATTAGAATTACTGAATTGTTATAAAATAAAGCGTTCATTTTAAGTCAAATTTTCTAAGCCTCGAATAGTTGTTTTAATAAAATAACATTATTTGTGATTAAGAAGTATTTATAAATTGCTATTTTTATTTCAAAATTCATATAATTTTTCAAATTTAAAAAAAAAATTATTCGAAATGATGATTGAACCCTGATCGACTGGTTGACATACGAATACGTTATTAATCTAGCTAAATCACTGGTTCCCAGAAGAAAACATTACTAGTATATATATTTTATATATATACTAGTAATATTAATATTAATATATTTTTTTCTTCTAATGCAGCTGGCAAATAGACCGCGATCTTTCGCCAAAAGGTCTGCACCGATGTTACTCACTTTGCATTACCCGAGGGGCGCGTGTAACTTGATGGTAAGCCTTTGACGCGGAGTAACAATGCCCCTGCAGAGCTCTACGATCCTGTTAGGACCGGGACCTACGGCTTAAAGTGGATTCCGAACCACTACAACACCCATTGGCAAAGCCGGCATTTGAACCCGATACCTGTGGTACCGAATGCCAGAGCGCTAGCCATTCGGCCATCAGGCCCCAAATTACTAGTATATAAGCTGCACTATATACTTTGCTGGCTTTTTTTTCTTTAAAATTGGCTGGCCTTCGAGTTTTAATATTTGTAGAGTTGGACACCTTTTAAGTGTACTACTTACCTACGGAATTCCATACTGAACTGCATTTCCGAAGTCTTGCCTTGTAAGACATACAGAAAGAAGAAAAGATGTATCAAAAGAGAGAAATTTAATATGGAATCGTCCTGCAAACATTAATTGTCACTGATTGTGAAGAATTGAGATGGGGGTCCCCACAAAGAGACTCGTTGTAAAAGTAATGGGGTAGCATACAATGCTTAAGTTTTTGTAATTCGGTATTTCTCGCCGAATCGTTTTATTGACAATTTTAAAAGAGTGCTAAGAGCTAAAGAGAGAGAGTAAAAGAGTAAGTAAAGAGTAAAAGAGAAAAAAGAGTAAAGAGTAAAAGAGAGAGTTAAGAGAGAAAAGAGAGAGTAAAGAGCAAAAGAGAGAGTTAAGAGCTGCATCCCCATTAGTTAGCCACAATCATTTAATAGTATTAATTTCCTTCTCCAGATGCGAAGCGTTTTGCCGAAAAACAAGATTATGTGCAAAAAAAAAAAAAAAAAAAAGGCATAGGAGACGAATATGATGTATCATAGAAATATTAGAATTAGACATTTGAAGATGTTACTGGAAAGTTAGTTTACACGTTTACACTTAGAGAAGTTAACTTTACATTTATTTTTTTAAATTGCACAGTACATAACAATGAGTTAATGTGTATAATGATATTTGGAGGTTAGTATAAGCTGTACCAATTTTTTTTATCAGTGCTAAGCAAAGTAAAAAATATAATAGTAAAATTGAAAAAAAAAACCCATACATATAAGTCAAACAGCGTTTAGGGCCTGGAATGATCTTCAAAAATATCCCTCATGCAAATTTAAACAAAAAGCCGTTTAAATTATCGCCTTTCTGTGCGCACGAATGAGAACACTTTCATCGAAACTGAATTTCTTCATTTAATAAAAAAAAAAAAAAAAAAGAATTCCTTTTATTGATGAAATTATATAACCCTTTCATAGCCTTACCTATGATACTACCACAGAACCTCGAGTATTACATGTTTTGTCTAAAAAAAAAATGATAATAATAAATAATTAAATAAAATAAATAAATAAATAAAAATAAAAAACAAAACATAAAAAAAACATCCTTAGTTCTAGCATTAGCTATTGTATGACGAAGGATAAATATATATAGCTACAAACTTAATTGTATGACACCTATATGTTATTGGTGAAACTTGTCAATGTTTGAAAAGCAAACAAATCTATGAAGAACCAATCCTTCAGAAAATTTATTAACACCGAGATTAAAGCGATTGGGTACAGTATCTAATTAGTTCTGCTTTCACTTAATTTTATTTTTGGGATAATAATTACCTGAACGGTGAATCAATCTCCGGATAAGCTGCTCATTTACTTGATGCTATAAAAGATGCTTTGTATCTGATAAAGGAAATAAGGGGACAGAGATTTAAAATGTCAGGGTAGCAATTCTATCCCATCTCGGTTATTTTACGTTCAGCGGCTTTAACACTCTACAGAGAAACAGGAGTGTTATAATTATATTTGCTGTCAGATAAATCAAAAGGAATAAATTTATTCATCATATCTTGATTGAAATTGAGATGCAAATAAATTAACCTATTATATTTTGATTAGTAATCCATTGTGATTAGTAAACTAGTGTAAAACAAATTTTTTATGCATATCTAGCTCTTGACCCACGAAATATATTTTTACTTAACTACATCAATTATAAAAATAAAAAAAATGTAAAGCTGTTTCATCATCATCGGGCGCAACAGCTCCATGGTGGGCCGAGGCTGTTTGCTATTAGCGGATTTCGAGGCATGTGATAATTTCTTATTACGGGGTAGGGTTGTCAGCCCTAAGCCCAAACCTCTACTATCATATTAGACCAAGACCTACAGTTTAAAGTGGATTCCGAACCACTACAAACATCCATGGCACCTCCGGGACACGAACCCAAAACCTATGGCACCGAGCACCAGTCACTCGACCATCAAGCCAATAAAAAAATTTTCTTGAGTAAATTAGCAATTCTAAAATTTTTGTATAACAGAAAAAAATAAATAAGATAAAAGTTATTTCTATATCAATATATTTAATACAATAATAATAGTAATATTCTAATAATGTAAAAAGCAATGTTGATTTATTATTTCTAATAAGCAAGAAAGGTAATCAACACAAAAAAAATTATATGCATATATATGTACGTAATAGTAATTAGTATTACATATATGTAATTAATAATTAGAATTATATATATGTAATTACTAAATAGTATTATATATATGTAATTAGTTTTAAAATGAGTAACATTTAAAATCTATCGCGAAAATGTAGCATTTATTTATTTTTAATGAAACGAAGCATCAAAAATGTAGCATCGAGTCTTATTTAAAAATTCTTACCATGTTTGATTTAACCAAATCTTTATTTTTTTTTATACTCCCTTTAAAAATTTTATACAATAAATAAAAAAAATTTAAACACTACTATGTATATAAAGAGATTATTTTATATACATATTTCCACTCTCTCTATACATAAAATGCAATAATAATAATAATAATATGTATAACAATATTATAATAATGCAAAAAAACAATATTATTATTTCTCATAAGTCAAGAGATGTAATCAACGTAAAAAAAACCGGATGTATAGAAGCATATGTATATCTTAACATGACACAAAAATTACATTTAACATTTCTGACAATTATACAAATACATTAAAACGTTTTTAAAATTTAGAAAAAAAAATGATAAAATAACGATTTAGCTAATATAATATTTGAGAAAGCAATAAAATTCAATAAATGAGAATACGCAATAAATGACAAAATCACAAAAGTTCAATTAAAAATGAATTAATACAATATAGTTTACATCTGCATATGATACAATCCAAAAATAAACGGATTTCTTTATCGAATACTGAATGATGTGCAAATCTGCAAGCATTGCAATTTCTGCCTATATGTCAATATTTGTGGAATACATTTGTCAAGATTTTTTTCTTATTACCTTTTCAAGATCTTTCGAGAATGCTTAGAAAATGTTGCTATGCTATTGTACTTCTGTATCCGAAAAAGAAGACAAAATTTCCAATTTAAAATTGATGGGTCTTATGCAATTTCAATTTTTTTTTTTAGGTTGCGGTCACTGTCCTTGAGATCTGTGTGAAATTTGACGTCAAAATATTCATTAGTGTTTGAGTTACGCTTGGCTTTGTGAGACAATAAAACTGATTACGGCGATTTTTTAAAAGCCTGGTTTAATTAAGCAAAGAACTTGCATTAAATTTTGTTTGCGGAAATGTATAGAATGTTGCAGAAGGCATTCTGTGAGCATTCCTACATCGGAAAAAAATGTTTAGAAGTGGTATAAACGGTTCAAAGAAGGCAGAGAACGCTTTGAAGACGAAGAGTCCTCTGGTAGACCATCAAACTCAACTGACGAAGCTCACTTCCAAAAAATTAAGCATTTGGTACTTGCAAAACGTCGATTTACAATTAGAAACCATGGAGATGATGTTGGAATTTCAAAAGGATCGGTTAATTCCATTTTGGGCCTCAAACGCGTCAAATTTCGATTGGTACCGAAAACACTGAATGCGCCAGATCCCATTGCTTTGATTCTTCGTGACATTTTCGCCAAAAATGAAACCCATATCGTTCCACAACTACCGTATTCATACTATGCGACTTCTGGCTATTCCCTAAATTCAAAAGACCACTCCGGGGACACCGTTTTGAGTCGACTGAAGAAATTCAACATGAATCGGCCCGCACTTTGAAGGCCATCCCTGCCGATGACTTTTTAGCATGTACTTTGAGAATTGGAAGAAAAGTTGGCATAAGTGCATTGTATCCGAGAATGATTATTTTGAAGGCGATGAAATAAATTTGGAAGAATAAATAAAGAGTTTTTGAAAAAAAAAATTAGTCTTACTTTTCTGGGCACAGTAATATGTGTAATAACAGCAAGTTCTCTAACTATTATTGTGAGATCAGCTTTAACTTTTGTCCTCAGAACAGTATTATAAAGGACGTTTACAGGTTTTTCATGGAGTTCATTTTCTAAGCTCATAGCGCTTGATTTCAACTCTACAAGCAATTTTCCCTCTTTTACTGAAAAATTACCCGTATTTTCCATGTTTTCCATGTGACTTCCATGTTTTTTATTTAAAATTTTCTGAAAGTTTCGAAATTTATGTGCGAATAAAATATACAATTAGACAGATTTGTTTAATTTGTCGCTCTACGGTCATCTTGCGCCCAATTTAGGCTAAACAGACCGGGACCTACAGTTTAATGTGGATTCCGAACCACTCACAAACATCCATGCCAGCGCCAGGATTCGAAACTGAAGCCTGTGGTACCCAAGCCAGAGTGCTAGCCACTTGGCCACCAGACCGCTTACAATTAGGCAGAACGTAGAATAAGCAAAATGATACATAACTCTTATTTAAATTGATATTAATAGGTATATCATTATACAGCATTGCTTAATATTAAAATTTCATTTCGTTTAGAACAATCTAATAAATAAATATTTCTTCATTCTTTTATGGGGATCTGAGTTATTCCTCACTGTCAGTTTTTTCATTTAAGACATGGATATTATTAATTTTTTAAACTTAAAGGCAATTCTCAATCCCGTATTTATAATCTATTGGTCTATGTTTGCAAACTAAATAATAATGGTGCTGATACCGTGTTTTTGAATTAGAAGTACTCATGATGCAAAAAGTGATGTCATTACCTCTATCGAAGTTTACTTCTTGATGTCTCATCAACTCGGAACGAATAACCTTTGCATCTGAGTATTATCAATTCCGACTTATTTGAGTTCAGCAAAGGAATTTTCCTGCCCCAGATTTTATCATATCTATTCTCAGCACTATAACTGGTGATTCAAATTGCTTGACGAGTTTCCAAGTTCTGAAATCTAACATCTATCCATAAAGGTTCTCGAGCACTTGTACTTTAAATCTACCTTTAGAAAAAACCCGTTAACCCTAACTAAGAAACTCAGGAACAGGCAAATGTTTTTGTATTTTAATTAGCAAAAAGTTCTGTCCTTTTCTTTAAATTTCGTATACGGACACTTAAGAAAAAGAATGGAACGTTTATTATCTTAAATAGAATTTTATTTAAAATTCTAAATTGTTTAAATAGAACGCATAAATAAATATGATAAGTTCATTTCACGAAACCAGAGACAAAATTAGGCATACTACTTTGGTAAAATTCTTCCAAAGCATTTTTGATTTCCAATTTTCAACTGCCAATGATTTCTTCACATGCCATACAGCATCAAAGGGTTCATAATTTTTATTCATTTTTTCCGTTTTAAGTAGCAATGGATCCCTGAAAATTCTTCAGAAAGCATCTCATCTTTATACTAGCAATTGTTTCTTGAGAATTTCTCAGTTCGCCATAGAAGATTTCAGGTAGAGGGATATAGGATCCTATTTCATCTTAAGATTTTTTAAAATTAGATAGTAATATAAAAAGATTTTTCATTTCCACCACAGTAAGATCTTCACCCTTAAGATGGACACTTAAAATAAATCTTACTTCTGGCACGAATTTTTAACCACAAATAATCGACTCATTTTATTTCTTTATGCATAAAGTTTTATAAAAACCTTAAATCATTATAGGCCTACGCCGAAAAACAAACAGAAAAAAATACGTAGAACAGTTGTTAACACAGGACAGAGATAAATGCGTACAAATCATTGTATGAGTATAGAACTTCGGTACGGACTTTTTTTTTATGGAGTTCATTGAATGATATAATATTTTATACGTATTTTTATTTCATTTTGCAATTGACAAGCTAATAGCTGTCTCGTCCTCCTAGAGACCTCTAGAACTTTCAACGATGATAAACTGGCCAATATTACCAAATGTCTCGCAAATGTGTCACTGAGAGATCTATTTTTTGATGATAAATTCACTAAGACACTTCAATCTTACATTAATTCAAATAAAAAACATTGCCTCCAATAGCATTTTTAGAAAGGGGTTTTGTATGAGAAAACCTGATATCCAACAGCCGAGATTCTCATACCAAATTTTCGATACGATATTCTTTATTTTACCATCATTTAGATTCTTCTTCCATCAAAGTAAGGATTTTTATTGAATTTAAAATTGAAGAATCGAATTCATGTCCACTCGTAGACAAATAGCTTATGTTACCAGTCATTAAAAGAAATTGCTTCTGAGGATTTATATTTTGACATAGAAATGATCTCCTACAAGATTTTTAAATATTTCTTTCCCATATAAGATGGCTTTTTTGAACTATGATTGATCCTTAAATGAGTGATAATTTTGTATCACTCATTTCCATTTAACCAATTAATAATCGTTTATTTTAAATAAAAAGAATTTATCTTTTAACCCAATGTTGCCTAAGGATGCGACTTCAAATCGCTAAGCCGAAATGCCTTATCATATAAAAAAGCGATGTTAAACTAATTGTAAAGTGATAATGTTATTATTATCACCTTATGCGTAAGGCGATACAAAAGCAGTCACCACAAATCTTATAGCCACCCGTAATCATCACACATTTTCGGACAACGCGTAAGTTTTTTGTTAACAAAGATAAGATAAAGATTTTAATTTAAATTTAATTTTAATTTATCTAACTGAAAATAAGAATTGACAGCAGATGTTATAGCAAAAATAACGGGACATAGTTCTAATACATTATTTATAATTGGGTATATAAAAAAATCCCTACATACAAATAAAATTGCTAAATTTTAGAACCAGAAATTTTAGTAAATATTTTATTACTTTGAGAGCACAATTTTATTATTATCCTTTCATTTTATTAATAATGACATTATAATATTGAAAAAAGTTTCTCGTAAATGCAAGGCAGGTTATTATTCAGTTTAAAATTATCCAAAATAAACTGAAGAATCAAACACCGAAGACAATTTTATTAGCATCATATTTCATATACACTCATGTCCATAAATTAAGGATAATTCAGAATCACGCAGAAATTGAACTCTAAAATAAAAATTTTACCTGTAGAATTATCACACACATCTTGAAGAAGAATATGCAAATTACAGGAAACCACCAGATGGCGCGGATAGTACGTCACAATGACGAGAGTGTAAGAGAGGGGTATATAAGGAATGGTGGCAAAGAAGTAAAATTGTTCACAAGCGCTTTAAAAGCCTCTCAGTGCAATAACCGCATAGTTATGGCACAAAGGAAGCATTTGCATGATTTTTTACGTGGTAGAATTATCGGCCGACTGGAATGTGGACGTACCCAGCTGGAAGTATCCGAGGAACTTGGAATCGCCCAGAGTGTCATTTCCAGGATTTGGCAACGATTCCAAGATGATGGTAATGTGAGTAGATGTTACAGCACATGTCGACCCCGAGTTACAATGCCGAATGAGGACCGGTGTTTAGCAGTTACTGCCAAAAGAAACAGACGGAGCACAGCATCAGACCTGTCTCGTCAGGTCTCTTCAGCTGCCGGTACGACAGTTTCTAGGCACACCGTGTACAGACTCTTAGGGCACATTGGTCTATATGCTCGTAGGCCTGTAAAATGTGTTCCACTTACCGCAACTCACTGTCGCCTGCGATTAACCTGGAGTAGAGAGCATGCATTGTAGACACCGCAACAGTGGTCTGGTGTGATGTTTTCCGACGAGTCCATGTTTAGTTTGCAGTCTGATTCTCGCCGGACTTTCATATGGAGAGCGCCAGGTACCCGTTGCCACCAAGAGAACACCATTGAACGACACCGTTACGGTGGTGCAGGATGACTCGTTTGGGGAGGAATTATTCTTGGTTCCAGAACTGACCTGCATGTTCAGAGTGTAACGATGATAGGCCACATCTATCGGGATGTCATTCTGGAACAACATGTACGTTTGTTTCGGGGCGCCATGGGTGCTGAATTTCTGTTTATGGAGGACAACGCCCCGCCCTCACCGTGCAAACATTGTTGACGGATGCCTTCAATTGGAGGATATCACCCGTATGGATTGGCCAGCATACTCACCGAACTTGAATCCAATAGAGCATGTGTGGGATATGCTTGGCTGACGAATTGCAGCCCGTCAACCCCCTCCCACTTGTCAACCGGAACTTCGGAGGGCATTGCTTGAAGAGTGGTGTAATATTCCTCAAGATCAGATTGATAATTTGATACTCAGCATGCCTAGGCGTTGTAAGGCCTGTATTGCATCGTCTGGGAGATATACTCCATACTAACCATCATACTAACCATGCTATACTGTTTTTTGTAAATAGGTTTTTTTTTGAAATTTGCTCCAGGGAGTAAAAATCACAATTTTTATTAATTATGTCAAACATATAGCAGCTTTTTTTACTCTTTACCTTTTGTTTAATAAATAGACTTTACAAATAAGTCAAATTTGTTTTGCTTCTGTCTCTTTCTTTGCCTGAACTTCATTATCTTTAATTTATGGACATGAGTGTAGTTGAAAGTCTCATCAGAAATCAATTCCCCTGAAAGATGGCTGACCACATTGCAGCAACCATCAAAATCTTTTGAAACAAATAAGACACCCTATTAATATGGATGATTTTAAAACACGACAGACGTTACGCACAAACGATTAAATACAAATCGCAGAAGTAACAGCTGGAACGTGTTCAAGGGCCCATCAGCAGCAACAACTAATTTATAAACATAGATTTTTTTTTAAAAAGAAATACAAATCTACAGTAAAAAGAAGGCTCCCAAAACTCTTCTCACTTTTCTGGGAGATATTTACAAACAATTTTTATTTCAAAAGATTACGTTATAAATTCACATAAGAAGGAGGCCGTATCATTACCACAAAAAGCCATAAAAAAACCTCTTGTACAATTAATCAAGAAACAACTATTAAATCGAAACATTTTTTTTAAGTTTGTTTTAATTTATTTCATTTTTATGAATTGAAAATTATATTATATATATATATTATATATATAAAATACAAATTCAATCTTTCATTATAGCTTTATATATAATGCACATACTTTATAAATAGTTTACAAGTACAAAACATTTCCAACATAATATTAAAATATTTCATTAATATAAAAATATTTCCGAGATAACTAATTCTTAAAACGCATTTTCATCAATAGACATTTAAAACATGCAATATAATACGGGAAATATAAGTTTATGATTTATAAAATATGCAAAATACTTATTTGTAAAAACAGCAAATCATAAAATATGTAAAAGAAACTTCTACACAAGAAAACGGCACATTACTCTTATTCAGAAAATGCAAATTACCAGCCATATAAAGTACCATTAAAATATTAATTTGAAATTATCAGACTAAATTATCAGATTATTCAAAAGTATAGTAAAGTACTTAGTTTTTAAAGGGATTAAAATCAAACATATTTTTAAATTTTTAAATGTGCATGCTACTCTTATTTAAGCAACAACAATAACCCTGGGAAAAAAGGACAAGTCATTTACATTAAACAGCGAGAATATCCATTAGAATTGAAGCTGAAAATCGCGCATTAAAAATAATGATAATGATTTTATTGCATTTACCTCTTGTTGAAATTACTCAGTTAAAAATATTGTATGACAAATATATTTTGTCTCATTTAGCTAGCTTATTTATTCTTTTGGATTAGTATGTAATCTATATAAAACATGAAACAAAAGATATTTAAAACATTTTTCCACACAAAATGAACACTTCGTTTGAGCTCTATTCACTTCTTGCACTGAAGAGATGCCAAGCTCAGACAACAGATACTCTATTTTATTATTTTCCTCTGCAATATTTAAAGTCACAGGCGATTCCGGTAACTTACGAGTGTCCCTAATAATTAGGATTTCGTCAAAAGGATGATAATAATCATACACATATTCTAGTTCAGAGTCTCCAATACCAAAATCCGTGAAATCATATTCATCAAACTCTGTTACAATTTTGAATACATCTTCAAAGGTGGGAATTAAAATACCTCCGTTCTCTGAATTAGCGTGACGGGAGACAAAACTTCTTAAATCTTCTTTCTTAATTTCATCAAAATACTTCCGCATTCCGGTAAGACCGCCGTTCGCCATTAAGTAGTCCGCATATTTCTCCTTAAAAACAATGAAGAGACATTTGGCCACTATTTGATGAAGTAAAAAACATTCAGGTTGACTTTCAAGAAGGCAGCACATAAACAGACACACCAGTAAAAAATTATAAAAAGACGGTGATCGACAGAATTTAAAGCTTTTTACTAACACGAATACAGCAAAATCTCTTTCGGAATACAGAAAATAATCATCGTTCAACTTTTCCAAAATACCATTCAAAAATTTTCCCGTAAATGTCATTCATTTTTATTACAGTTTTCCACGCTCGTTTTAAGATTAAGCATTCTTCAAAATTTAGGGAATTGAGTTATAGTATTAAAACTTTCGCTGCCATTATATTTATAAGCAAATAAAGTGTATGCAAAGTGTTCCATAGATGCAAGTCCAAGGTCCATTTTTAAGATTTATGTAATAAATAATTACTTTTACTGATGTTTACAATTAAATGAAATTTCATACACTTAACAATTTAGAAAATGAGCAATGTGACCGATTGTAAAATTATTGTAAATCCCTCTTCAAATCTAATACGCAAGAACTATTATCCGATTCAAACATGGTTCCTTCCCTTCAAATCCGAAAAATATGCGCAGATTTGTTTCTGCACTGCAATGAAACAGAAGATTATTTAGCCTTATAATGACCTATAATAACTCTGTAATTTGGGACAAAGTTTATTTAACTTAAACAATTTATTATTTTCATAAAGGAATAAATTTTGTTAAATTATTAATTTAATCTCTCTTTAGAAAATGTTTTTCAATGTTCGACAATTACAAAATTTACAGTGCAAAATAATAACTAAACGTATGCGATACATGCACAATGAGTACACAAAAATTTAACAAAGAAAAAAAAATTAGATAATTCTAAAACGACGTTGGCATACTACTAAACTAAATGGCACAGAAAACGAGGATAATATATATATATTTTTTCCTTTTACCTTCCTTTCAAACTAATGAAATAAGCGGGTCGAGAGGGAAACGATTAATCTATTGTAAATTGTGTGTTCTCCGTTTCTTTCACTTACTTCTGAGTGATTTATTCTCTTCTTTTGTACTACTTTATCCAAACTTATTCATTATTATGTTTCCAAAGAGAAACGCCATTGTTATTGCTTTCTCTGCATGAATACTCTACTTGCAAGAAAACAAACTTTACAGATATGCGAGGAAAAAACAGCTGTTGAGCCATTATAACTTTATCGTTCGAATTTGTTTTGAAAAACAGTTGTTTTAGAAGTCGATAAAAATTTTGGAAATAATATTTTTAAGAAATATGCAGAATCCATACAAATATTTTAATATTTCAATAAAGTATGCAGTACAAAAATTTGTAGATTAGTGAATGGCAATATACAAAATTAGAATTATTTTTATATTGGTGAATGGCAACAATATGTTAATAAACGATATTTTAATAAACTTTCCTAATATATAAAATCAAATTGAAGAAATAAAATAAAACTACTGAGAATAAGTGATGTATTTTAAAAGAATATACTGTAATATAAGATTGTGTGATCTCTTTGTAAACTCATGTTTGTGAAAATTGCAACACCATGAAGGACTTAAGCGAGTGAGCTGAAATTTTCAGGAAATGCAAATTAACGCATGACATGCAAATGATTACAATTTCAAATCCGTAGCGCATGCGTATGCTGAGCAGCGCCCTCTAAACGGCGTTTGGATCCGAATAAATAGACGGCTGTAGCAAGGCATGTATGGTTATCGGTGGTTATCTGCTAGTGGTAAACGTTAGCTCAATCGTTACTTATGCCTCTTCGACGAAAGAGAGCGAGATTTGAACAACTTACAGAGTTTGAACGGAGAAGAATCATCGGCCTTCGTGAAGCTGGATTGCCTTATCGTGCAGTAGCCGCTCGTGTGCAGCGTAACAGCAGCACAGTGATGCGTGAGTGGAAATCCGGGAGTGGACCCTGAAATGTGACGTTAGCTCGCGATGATAGACACCTGGTCCGCATGGCGCTGGCGGACCGTACAGCTTCCTCTAGACAATTGGCAGCACAGTGGTCAATAGCTACAGGTGTTTCATTGTGTGCTTCATCAATTCGTAGACGTTTGCTGCAGCGTGGAGTGCGCAAGGACTCCTTTATACAGGATCTCTCTCACGCTAAACCATCGCCGCATGCGGCTACAATGGGCCGCTCAGTATAGAGACTGGCATGCTGGTTTTCTGACGAATCCCGCTTTAATTTGTGGCACCATGATGGCCGCATTCGTGTGAGACGCTATGCCGATGAACGCCACCTTCCGGAGTGCATTATCGAACGCCACAGTGGACGAACACCCGGAGTTATGGTCTGGGGTGCCATAGCATATCATGGACGATCTCAATTGCTAAGAATTGTGGGCAATCTGAACAGCAACCGGTCCATCAGTGAAGTTCTACAGCCCCAAGCTGTACCTTCCTTCAAAGCTTGCCAGGCGCTGTATTTCAACAGGACAATGCCCGCCCTCATATCGCTAGGACTGTTCAATCCTTCTTTGCAACGCGGCAGATACAGCTTCTTCCTTGGCCTGCGTATTCCCCGGATATGTCGCCGATTGAACATGTGTGGGATTTCTTTGGTCGGCGTCTCGCTCGTGATCCTCGTCCTGTTTCTTCTGCAGACGAACTTTGGGTGCGCATACAAACAATATGGAATGCTCTTCCTCAGGCAGACATTCAAAATTTGTTTGACTCCATGCCACGTCGTGTAGCAGCACTTATTGCGGCGCGTGGTGGCTACACAAAATACTGATTCCGATCTCTTGTTATTGTTTGTTTGCTTTGAACATTTAATCATTTATTTGTACCACTACCACTCAACTGTGTATTAAATTTCATTCAATTATGACGATTCCTTCATGGTGTAACAAATTTCACAAACATGAGTTACATAGCAAACATACATGTCATCGCCAGGATTCAAACCTGAAGCCTGTGGTACCAAAGACTAGAGTACTAGTCAATTGACCATCAGGCCGCAATCACTGCTACGAGAAATATTGGTTGGCAGAGCGAGTGTCGTCTTGTAGCTCATAAAAAGTAATCAGTCTATTCAAATGCTGGCTTCTTGCAGCTGGCTTAAAGTAATCGGAGTATTGTAATGTTGGTTGTAATCATTTGAAAGATCAAAAAGAATAAACTGATGGTCGATAGATTTATTGAAATGAGAAGCTAACATATGAGCTTGATTTGGATCTGTAATAACCAAATTAGTGCTTGTATGGAAACTGTTATTGTTGACGAGGTGTTTGTTTCTGTTATGAATTGCTTTAATAATTTTTTTTTATCATTATTGCTAGTGGATGAAAAAACATAATCCGAATAATGTTTCTTAAGCTCCGAAATGTAACGGCGAAGTCTGGAAGAAGTTTTCTGGTTAGAAATCCAGAGATCGTAAAAAAATTGAGAACGAGCTAGATTTAACAGTTTGTGTTTATGTCTTAAAAGGTTATTACATTAAGTATTCCTCCAAGAGAGTGTCGGGTGGTGAGAGATTTCGTAGTGCTTCTTATTGTTAAGGAAGGCATGGAAAAAGAATGTCAGAATATAATGCAATAGGGCGATCGAGATTCTGTTGATCGTGAAGAAAAAGATGACCCTTTTGACCATATAATGATCGATCTGCAAGATTTTTTTTCTGAAAAAACTAGTTGAAGGGATAACTGTCGGAAAATAATCGCTGTTTAAAGTATCGGAGTAAATAAAGTAAAATAAATTAGGTAAATATCAGCACTGGAAATGGTGAGATCAATAAGAGCTGTAGAAGTTGGTGTAATATGAGTGGGAATGTTGGTATTAATGACTTTTTTAAATTATTTTGTAAATCTAGTTGATCAGAGATTTTAATTGAAGAGGTGGATGTAAGAACGGGATGTTGGATGTAAGAACAAGTTGATGGAAGTTGTTGACGAATTGCTATCAGCCGTTCAACGATGAAAAGTCCCTTGGGAGAATAAATGTCGGCTATTGTAAAAGTTTTATTCGATATATATAGCGTAACTCTGGTATTTCATTGCCTGAATAAGGAAGTTTGACAAAATTAAAAACTCTTCTACAAATACTGGAATCTACTGCAATTAAAAGCCCTGCTCTGCTTGTATTATTTCAGTGATCAGTTCTATAAATTAAATTACCAGGTAAATGAAATCGATCTTCGGAATTAAGGAATGTTTCCTGTGTTGCTACACTGACATGGAAAAAAAAATTGAAGCAGAAAGGATCGTTTGGCTCGGATACTACGAGCATTTCGCTATAATATTATAAACGTTGTATTGAACATGAAAAAGAAAGCTTATAAAAAAAATATTAATTAATCAAAAAGAAGCTAAAATCGCTTAATGGTGCCCAGAAGGGATAGTGATGTCACATGAGAGATGGAGAAGAACCGTCTTTCCAAATCTGGTAAATATAGATTTTATTTTTGATATTGTCCTTCCAATTAGGGAACTATTTCTAACTTTTTCCTGTTACTTTTCCACATTCTTTTAAATAAAGGAGAATTTTTTCCCCGAAACCTGACGTTTATGCAGGACAATGATTCCTATTCCTCATTTTTAGTTTTTATTCTCTATAACATGGCGTATGCCACGTCAAACATTTCTTTCATGGAGTATTCATCAGAAGGGGATCTTTAATCTAAAGGAGAAAAGGATCTAAAATTTACTTTCATCTTGATGATTTACCCTTCAAAACCAAACAATTACCACTGATTTAGTTAATAATCTTTTCGAACAATATAAAGAGGAAAATAGGAAAAATAAATTCATTTTAGCAACTGATGCACCCAAAACTCCAATCAAACACTCAATATCCTTCATTAAGTTTTTCACTCCAGAAAGTTCATCTGCAACGGTCTGAAATTATAATAGTATTTTCGCAGGTGAAACTCTCGCACTGATTCTGTCAATCTTAACGTATGTACTCTATTCCCACCATTACATTATTTTATCAGACAGTCTCTCTGCCCATTGAATTGTCTCAAAATTGTAATTTTAAATCAACACGAGTCATCAAACTTCTTAGAAATTATATCAAACAAAACTTGAACTAAATTTTATCCTTACAATTCGTCTGGACTCCAGGTCATGTTGGCATAAACAAAAATGAAAAGCAGATTCCTTGGTAAAATCCGCGTCAGATGAAATGATCTTAAATCGGATATCACTGGAAGACATCATTTAAAACTTCAGATGAACAATGGAAAATACTCGCGGGATCTGATTCATCGAAATAGTATCAATCTAACTCACCGTATCTTAACTATCTAAAGAAAAGAAGAACTAAAAATTTCCAGATTTCTCACCAAAACCTGTCCTTCTAAAATTAGACTCAACAGATTTGGATTAACATCTTCTGCACTATGCTCAAGATGCAATAAATCTGAAGCACAAGAGCATATTTTATTCCAATGCACTAAATATGGCGCACAAAGAGAAAAGCTGAAACAGGTTTTTGGATTCAAAGACCTATCCTGTTCTTGGTTGTTGGATATGAACGACGAACCTCATTATAAAACCATATCAATAAATAATTTCCTACAACAAAATTACATAATTTGTGTGTGTTTACTTTTTTGTATTGTTTAGTGGCAGAATATCTCCATAACACCCCATTTCAGGGCGATCTGCGAGTTTTTTGCTGACAAAAGTATTGAAAGAATAACTCTATGGGAAGGTGATCACTGTTAAAAGGATCGGAGTGAATAAAGTAAATAAATATATGTATATATATATATATATCCCTACGGAAAATATAAAGATCAATAAGAGATATAGAAGTTGGAGTAATACGAGTAGGAGTGTGGGTATTAATTATATTTTAATTAATCTGCAAAATCCAGTTGAATCCAGTTGCAAAATCCAGTTTCAGATCTGGTAGTAGAAGAGACGAATCCAAGAATGGGAGGATGACTATGGAATGATGAGTGTAGTGTGAGTGCTTGTGTTTCATTCTCTGACTAATGAAGTTTGACAAACTTAAAAACTTTGCTAGGAATACTGGAATCGACTGCAATTGAAAGACTCATCTGTGTGTATTATCTGAGTGCTGCAAAAAGGAAATTTTTCTCAAATTCACATAATTCACAAAGATTTTCAAAATTAACTCACAAAAATTTTCTACAGTGGCCTTCGGCGTCAACTTTTAAATTATTTATTATAAGTCCAACTGGTGTCAAACACAAATCGCAAAAAAAAAAAGACCTGACTTGGCATGTAACTTAGGGATTTATGCTCTCTAAAGCTGAAAGTGAAATCTCGTGAGGAACAGGTAACTAAACATTTTACGGTATTCTCTATTATTTAAATAATCTAAAATTCTAATTGGTACATTTTCTTGAAAATAAATTATGATATATATACTTCTGTCACAGTGCAGTACAGAAACAACTCAATTTGTATATTTTTCGGATTTGAACGGAAGAAACCATGTTTGAATAGGATTATATTTTTTGCATATTAGATTCAAAGTGTGATTTGCAATTCTTTTACAATCGGTCACATTGCTCATTTTCTGAATTGTTAAGTGTATGAACCTTCATTCAATTGTAAAATTAATTATTTATTATGCAAAACGTAACAATGCAGCCAGAGCCAAAACTTTTAGCATCTATGGAACACTTTGCTTATTCTTTATTTGTTTACCAATATAAGGACAGTGACACTTTTAATATTATACTCAATTCCCTAAATTCTGAAGAGCGCCTAATCTTACAGACAGTATTTAAAACGATAAAAAAAATGGATGACATTTACGGAAAAATGTTTGAATGGTATTTTGAAAAGTTGGACGACGACTATTTTCTGCATTCAAGAAAAAATTTCGCTGTATTCGTGTTAGTAAAAAGCTCTAAATTCTGTCAATCACCGTCGTTTTACAATTTCTTACTGGTGTGTCTGTTTATGTGCTGCCTTCTTCAAATTCAACCTCAATGCTTTTTACTTCTTCAGATAATGACAAAGTGCCTCATGATCGTTTTTAAGGAGAAATATGCGGACTTCTTCACGGCGAACGGCGGTCTCAAAGGAATGCGGAACTATTTTGATGAAATTAAGAAAGAAGATTTGAGAAGTTTTGCCTGCCGTCATGCTAATTCAGAGGAGGGAGGTATTTTAATTCCCACCTTTGAAGATGTATTCGAAATCGTAAGAGAATTTGATGAATACGATTTCATGAAATTTGATATACGATACACTGAACTAGAACTTTTGTACGATTATTATTATCCATATGAAGAAATCCAAAATCTTGGGGACAATCTTAAGTTACCGGAATCGCCTGTGACTTTACATTTAGAAGATGAAAATAATAAAATAGAGCATCTGTTACATAAGCTTGGCATCTCTTCAGTGCGAGCAGTGAATAGAATTCAAAGGAAGTGTTCATTTTGTGGTGAAAAATGCTGTAAATATCTAATGTTTCAAGCTTTATACAGATTACATACTAATCAATGAATTAGTTAAATGAGGCAAAATATAATTGTTATAAAATATTTTAACTGAGTTACATTTAACGTTTGTTTAAATTATGATGATTTTCAGCTTCAAATTTAAGGAGAAACCTATTGTATAGTGTTGTAATTTAATGTAAGTTTTTCAAAAAGGATATTTCTGTTGTTTGAATAAGACTAGCATGCACTTTTAAAAATTGAAAACTATGTTTGACATTTATCACTTTTTTTCCTTTAAAAATACTTTACTATAGAATTGAATATTGTGATAATTTAATCCGATAATGTTTAATTAATATTTTGATGGTATTTTAAATGGCTTTTAATATGCATTTTTCTGAATAATGTGTAATTTTCTTGTGCAGAAGTTTACTTGTACATATTTTATATTTTGCTGTATTTACAAATGTCATTTTGCATATTTTATAAATTATACACTTATATTTCTCACATTAAATTGAAGTTTTAAATATCCTTCGATGGAAATGTGTTTTAAGTACAAGTTGTCTGTGATATTTTTATATTAAAAAATAAACTTTGGAGTAGTTTTGTACGTGTGACATTTCTTTGCATTATACATAAAGCTTTATCATACGATTCAATTTATATTAAATATATATAAATTTTCAAACAATAAAATTAAAAAAAATCTTTCATTTAACATGCTTGGGAAAAAAGGTTTTGATTTAATAGTTGTTTCTTGATTAATTATATAAGAGAATTTTTAGGACTTTTAATGCTAATGATGATGACTTTAAGAAACATTATCGAAATTTTGTTTGTTCCTCCACTAGCAATAATGACAAAATATATAAAATTATGAAAGCGATTCATAATAGAAACAATAATCCGATCAGAAATCAAATTTTCCATGCAAACACTAATTTGGTTATTACCGATCCGAATCAGCAAGCTCATATTTTAGCTACTCATTTCAATAAACCTATCGACCATCAGTTTATTCTTTTTGATATTTCTGATGATTAGAACCAGAATTACAATACACCGATTACTTTTAGCAATCTACTTGAGTCCCGGCGGTGGCATGGATGTTTGTAGTGCTTCGGACTGTAGGTCCCTGTCTGTTTAGCCTAAAGTGCGCACAAGATGACCGTAGAGCGATAAACCAAACCAAACCTCCAAATACTTCTATTGGCAATGATAATTTTCCTGCAAAATTGATTACAATACTTTCTGGTCCTGATCTCCGAAAGCTATTTCATATTTTTAATAATGTATGGTTCCCGGGAATTGTTCAACAGGAATGGTTAACAATAAAAAAATCATACCTATTTTTAAACCAGGTAAAGATAGCACTGCAGCTACCACATATCGCGCAATAAGCCTTGACTTCATTTCTAAGTAAAATCTTTGAACTTATTGTAAAGAGAATAATTCACTTTACAGTTCATGACAAATTCTTAACTTATTTTTCTGGATTTGTTCCTTTCAGGGATTGCATGTATTCGTCATCACTCCTACAGCAGAATAGAATTGAAACATTTTTTTTTGTTCCAATGCAGCTGGCAAACACTTAGACAGCTTGGTCTTGGATGCCTTAAGGCAAGTGCTGCACATACGTATTCACTTTGCATTACCCAGGGGGCGCGTGTAACTTGAAGATAAGCCACGGACGCGGAGTAACAATGCCCCCGCAACGCTCTACGATCCAATTAGGACCGGGACATACGGTGCAAAGTGGATTCCGAACCACTACAAACATCCATGGCACCGCCGGGACTCGAACCCGAAACCTGTGGTACCGAGCACCAGAGCGTTAGCCACTCGGTCATAAACAAAAAATGATATATTTTTTGTTTTCCTAAATTAGACATTTCATTAGACTTATGACTCGGTTTAGAGAGATGGACTTATTTATGAAATCTTACAGGTCGGATACAGGGTACTGCTGCAAAACGGATTAATAATTTCATTAACTACTGGAATTTTTAGTTAAGTAGAGAAACTCCGTGTCTATGAAATTATTTTCCACTCGTGGCGTACAGAAGGGGGCTTAGAGCGTTTCTATTTACAATCTATATGAGAGATATTTTCGAGATCATCCATGATCATCAGACTGCTTATAATATGCAGAGGACATCTTTCTTTTAGAAATGATAAAATTCTTGAAAAAGTGCTTAATAATCTTCAAATAACCCTTCATAAAATCACTCACTGGCGCTTAACATGGAAATTCACCCTTCAACCTGAACTGTGTGAAACTGTGAATAAACCGAAACTGTGATCCCCTATAAACAATATATCCGTATTTTCGGCATCAACTTCTGACTTGTTAGTGGATCCCAGGCCATTGTGGAATCTTGGGTAATGAAAAGGCGGATTCTCTTGCCAAACAAGGAACAACCACTACCCAAAGTTTTTGTAAAGACATCTCTTTTCACTCGATGAAACTGTTGATCCGAGACTTTTTTCGGAACACTATCTGATAATCTACTTGAAGGCAACTCATCTAAAACCTGGTTTAACTTTATTTTAAACATCCCTGATCAGCCCAGGTTTAAAGCTGTTGCCCTTTTCAGACTCCTGACGGGCCATGATTGTATGGCCAATCATCTTTTTATTATGAAAATATTTGCAAGCCCAAGGAGAGGACAAGGATTCATCTCACCTTCCTGTCTTCCCTGCACTTGTTTCCTCTACTGTGTAGGGTCGTTACTGGGAGGCTAGGGCCCTTATGGGCAAAAAAAGTCACTATGTGATTTCTTTCGATTCTCGTTGTTGTTTTCATATTCTTTGTGTTCTTTTGCTTTTTTTATTTTATTACTTATTGTAGCCTGGCCATTGGAAATAAAAAAAAAAAACTTCTGACTTCTTTTAAACAACACTTCCTGTATCTCAAAAAGAAAGCGATTAAAAAGTTAAATGTTCTTAAAGCAATTGAGGATAATTCTCAAGGTTGTATGTCCTGGCATTTAATTCAAATAACAAATTCCGCAATTCGTAGTGTACTGGAATATGGAGCTCCTATCTTTATCTCAACCAGCTATAACGACTTCCAAACACTTTACACCGTCATGCTTTAGGTTTTACACAGGTCTTCCGAAGGGGACACCGATCCCAATTTTAACGAAAGAATCTGTTAAACTTTCTTTGTTTAAGAGGCAGTATATGCTGGAAGAGCGTTTTTTTCTCAAACATATTTCTTTTGATTCCTCTTCTCCACTCACCATTTATTTTCGCTCGGGAAAAACCCCGAGGTTGAAAAGTACCATTTCTCTTATTATTATTTTTTTTTTTTTTTTTTTTTAATCATTTGGATTATTTAAACATTTAACCTTCCGATTTAATTCTCAATTTTCCTCGTGTTTGTTTAAAACTAAAGTCACATCAGGAAGGGCATTTATTACTCTCATTTCTGCATCGCTTAATTGTGCCAGGACAATTACTTCCGAAAACATATTCATTCTCATCAATGAAAAGAAAAGTTTTGCAAAAACCAAAAACCCTGTCTATATTTGTTCTTTAGCTAAGTTCAGACCTTTTCATTTATTTGCTCTGATTCCATTGGTTTTCACAAGGAGATCTACCATAAAATCCTTCAGATTAAGATTGGTTTGATTTGTCCCTCTACTGTCATTTTTTGCACACTAATTAGACCGGGACCTACAGTATAACGTGGATTCCGTTCGACGAACAAATATCCATGACACCGCGAAGATTCGAACCTGAAGCCTGTGGAACGGAAGAGCAAAGTGCTAGCCATTTTGTCATCAAGCCACCTTCAGATGGGAAAGGACACGTTCTCCATTAACATTCTCATTAGTTGTGTATGTAACATATTTCTTTAAATAGGGAGGGGGGGGGAGACTGTTTCAGATTTAATCCCACTTTTTAATTCTATCCTCGTGAAACTCAATCGTTCTTAATCCCTGATCATCCATTTAGGAACCTGATTTCTTTCTTTCTTAGGAGAAGTACGAATACGAGGCAATTTGGGGTTTTTGTATAAATAATGTTATTTCAGTTTTGTTACATAATGTATTTGTGTTTCTATGAAGCACGTGACAATTTACGAAGAACCCCAAATTAATTAAAACTCACTGTTATTTAATTTTGATTTAGTTTGAATTTTGATGATCTTGGATAGATTGAATAAGTTTAGGGCAACATATGGTTTATCTATAATTGTTAAGTCGGTGATCGATTTGGTAAGATAGTAAAATTGGTAAATGGTCGCTATCAAAAGGTTCTGGTAATGTAATGGAAATGTTCTGGTAATTATCTGCACTTGTGACGGAAAAATGAAGAGAGAAAGATGATGGTGTAATATGAGTATGAGTACTCGTATAAGGATGCAGAAATGATTGAAAATTCTAATTAATAGTTTTACATGAAAATACCTTAATATATATATATATATATATATATCATATATATATGAGGGAATCATGTGCCATGCTCTATTAAAACAAATTGCAAAATATAGAAAAGAAAACATTTGAAAGCTATCATTTTATATGTAGCACAGAGGTCTCCAAACTTTCCAGCCTTAGGGCCATACTGTTTACTCCAGTGAGTACCAAGGGACGCTTGCTAAATTCGCTGGTTCAATTACTATTGTGTTTATCGATACGACCGTGACACTTGACGAAATCTATTGGTTAAAAGCGGAAATTGGTCATTTAAATTATTTGTTAGTTGTTATGCTTAAGTTAAATTTTCTGCGTATTATGCTTGTAATTAAGCTTTCCCTAGCATGTAAATAAAACCGAGCTATTGTCATTCTGTGTTTTTTTATCCAAATTATTACAGCAACAATAAGCTATTCTCTGTCGGGGGCCGGATTGATGACACTGGCGGGCTGTAGTTTGGAGACCCCTGGATGAGGAATATCATTTTTACAGTAAAAAATATATTTAGTACAGTAAAAATTAAAATCATTTTTATCAAGGCAGTAGATAAACAACTCAATTCGTATATCTTTTGGGTTTGAAAGGAAGAAACCGTGTTTTAATAGGATAACATTTTTTGCGTATTAGATTCAAAGTGTGACTTGCAATTATTTTACAATCGGTCACGTTTCCCATTTTCTAAATTGTTAAGTGCATGAAACAACTTCATTTAATTGTAAACATTAGTAAAATTAAATTTTTATTATATAAATTTTAAAAATGGAGGCTGAATTAGAACACTTTGCACACACTTTATTTCTTCATCAATATGGTGACATTGAAGCTCATAATATTATGTACGATACCCTAAATTCCGAAGAAAGGTTAACCTTAAAACGAGCGCTTAAAACAATAAAAAAAATGAATGACATTTACGGTAAAATTTTTGATTACTATTTTAGAAAACTGAACAACGTCAATTTTCTGCATTCGAAAAGAGATTTCGCGGAATTCGTGTTGGTAAGGAGTATGGATTTCTGCGAATCCCCATCGTTTTACAATTTCTTACTGGTTTGTCTTTTTATGTGCCGCCTCCTTCAAAGTCAACCTGAATGCCTTTTACTTCTTCAAACAGCGGCCAAGTGCCTCGTGATCTTGTATTATCAACGATATGCTGATTTTTTTATGGCGAACGGCAGTCTTACCGGAATGCGGAAGTATTTTGACGAAATTAAGAAAGAAGATTTGAGAAGTTTTATTTTCTATAACGCTAAGTCAGACGATGAAGGTATTTTAATTCCCACCTTTGAAGACGTATTCGAAATCGTAACAAAGTTTGATTTATATAATTTCATAGCTTTTAATATGGGAGACACTGAATTAGAATATTTGTATGATAACTGTTATCCTTCTGAAGAAATAGTAGGGGACAATCTTAAATCGCAGGAATCACATGCGACTTTAGATATGGAAGAAGATAATAAAATAGAGTATTCGTTGGAAGAGCTTGGTATATCTTCTGAAGAAACAGTCAATAGAGTTCAAATGAAGTGTTCCTATTGTGAAGAAAAATGCTTTAAATATCTTTTGTTTCAAGTTTTATACAGATTACGTAATGAGTCAAAATAATCAATACACAAGTTAAACAAGACAAATTAGAATTTCTATAAAATATCTAATTAAATTGATAAAATATTAACGAATTTGTTTTGTACAACTTTGTAGTATTTTAATGATATTTTAAATAGCTGATACAGAATTTTGTGCAGAAATGTTTTTGTACATCTTTTATAATTTACTAATTTGCTGTATATACAAATATGTCGTATTTTGTATATTTTATAAATCAAACACTCATATTTCACACATTATATTGTAGATTTTAAATATACTTTGATGGAAATGTGTTTTAAGAATAAGTTGTTTCGGAAAATATTTTTATATTAAGACACAAATTTTGGAATTGTTTTTTGTATTTGTAATTATATTTCTGTGCATTGTTTATATAGCTTTAAATTAGGATTGGATTTGTTTTATATATATATATAAATTTTTAATTAATAAAAGGAAATAAATTGAAAAAAATCTTTTATATTATATGCTCGAAAATTTTTCACTTTAAAGAACTGTTTCTTGATTATTTGCACAAATATACAATTTATGCTAACCATGTAAAAACTCAAAATTTGTTTCCCTACGTAATTCAAAAAGCAATATATATTCGTTCAATTTGCCCTAAATTTAACTAAATTTAATTTCAATTACTCTGCCGAAGCTTACATTTGTTTAATTTGCCCTTAACTGATTTCAATCTACATAGATCAATACCTAAATAGAAACCTAATTATATACTAAGGTAGGATTTCCTTGTATTAAAAAAAGTTCAAGTTTAGTTAAAATATATTAATAAAAAAACAGCACTCTATTTTTGTAAAACAGAACTTAATAATTACAGTAAAAAATTGCTTTTTTAAATAGACTTTACAGATAACTCTTCCGTTACTCCTGTAAATAACAAAAAAAAAAAAAAAAAAACGAAAATTTTATTTTCAATAAGATTAGAAAGAAAAATTGAGTTAAAAAGATGGAAGCTTCTATGAATTATGAAAGATTTGATTAGTATTCAAAGAACGCAAGGATGCACAATATCAAATTCTTAACCAAGACACTCTCTAAATGAATAGATATTTCGTTAATCGAGGCACTTTTTCAGCCCATGTAAGATATCAGTTTTCTCAAAAAATGTAGTCTGTACGTTTTCAAGCCAGATGACTAAACGAGAACCAGAAAACGCTCACATCAATTTGATCACTACTGAAAAATGTTCTCTGTCCTTGTATGGAAATATTCTCTCACTTTTTAGTGCCGGAAATGCGATACTTTTTTCCATCTCATTAGGAAAAAAAAAGATTAGACGAGTTCTCACCATGAGTACAATGAGAAAATTCTACAAACTTTATGACGTGATTATTTGACTGTTTTAAACTTCCTTTCCTTTACACATATATATTTATTTTTATGTTTGGTTTGCCGCTCTGTGGTCATTTTGTGCACACTTTGGGCTAATTAGACTGGTACCTACAGTTTAACGTGGATTCCGAACCACTCACAAACATCCATGTAACCGCGAGGATTCTAACCTGAAGCACCGAAGGCCAGAGCGCTAGCAATTAGCCATCAGGCAGCTTATTGACAAAAGAACATGTAATTTATTCTGTAGTAACACTGAAAATATTGAATAAAATATTTACTGGTATTTAAATGCATGCTTTTTTTTTATTAAATAAAATTTTAAATGTTTCTCTTTAAAAAAACATTTTCAGACATATATTTATGCAAAAGGCCCGACTCGTGGCTCAGTAGCAACACGTGGATTCGAACCTGAAGGATAGATGTGGACCTACTGATTCGAACCTGAAACCTGTGGTGCCAAAGTTTCTTTTTAGGTGTAAAATCATATTTCAAATTAATTATCAAAATTACAATTACAGGATTTCATTTCAATTGTCGATTGGTATCAAGTACAAATCACAAAATATATGTGGAAACTGACTTGACTTGACGTCTAATTTGAGATTTATGCTTACTAATGCTGAAATCGAATTGCGTAGAGAACCTGAAACTAAAGATTTTAAACTATTCTCCATTATGTAATGAATCGAAAATTCTAATTAATAGTTTTAGAAGAAAATAATTAATGAAATATACTAAATATGAGGACTTTTATGTCAAGCTCTATTAAAAAAATTGCAAAATATAGAAAAGAACTTAACCATTTAAAAGCTATTAAAAGCTTAAATGATCAATATCATTTTCACAAAAAAAATATAATTCGTACAATAAAAATTAAAGTTATCTGTATCAGTGCAGTAGACAAACAACTCAATTCAAAAATGTTTAGGTTTGAAATTAACTTCTTCTTTTTTAATTGAATAATGTTTTTTGCTTATTAGTTTGAAATATGATTTGCAAATGTTTTAAAATAGATCACGTTCTTCATTTTCTAAATTGTTAAGTGTATACTTCAAACTGCAGTAAAATTAATTATTTATTATATAAAGCTTAAAAATGGCCACTGCACCGGTACCCTTTGCATGTATGGAAAACTTTGCATTTACTTTATTCGTTTATGAATATATTGACGGTGAAGCTTTTAATATAATATTCGATTCTCTAAATTCCGAAGAGCACCTAATCTTAAAAGGGGCATGGAAAACGATAAAAAAAATGGATGATATTTACGGGAGAATATTTGATGACTATTTCGAAAACTTGACTTTCGACGACCATTTTCTGTATTCGAAAAGAGATTTCGCGGATTTCGTGTTGAGAAGGTGTCACGATTTCTGCGAATCCCCATCGTTTTACAATTTCTTACTGGTGTGTCTTTTTATGTGCCGACTTCTTCGAAGTCAACCTGAATGCCTTTTACTCGTTCAAACAGCGGCCAAGTGCTTGGACATTGTGTATTCTCAACGATATGATGACTTCTTCATCGCGAATGGCGGTCTTACAGGAATGCAGAAGTATTTGGATGAAACTGAGGAAGAAGATTTGAGTAGTGTCATCTGCCGCCAAGCTAATTCAGAGGAGAAAGCTATTTTAATTCCCACCTTTGAAGATGTATTCGAAATCGTAACAGAGTTTGATGAATTTGATGTTGCGAATTTTAAAATTGGAGACAATGTACTAGAGTATTTGTATACTAACTATTATCATTTTGATGAAATCCAAGCTGTTAGGGATAATCTCAAGTTATCGGAATCCTCTATGCCTTTAAATATAGAAGATGAAAATAATACCATCGAGTTTCTGTTGGAAGAGTTTGACATCTCTTCTGAGAAAACTGTCAACAGAATTCAAACGAAGTGTTCATATTGTGGGGAAAAATGCTTTAAATATTTAATGTTTCAAGTTTTATTCAGATTACATGCTTTGCCAGAAGAATCAACAAAGTAATTAAAAGGGTCAAATTAGAATTTTTTGGAAATATTTTTAACTGAGTAATTTCAACTAAATGTTAATGTAAGAAAATTGACGTTATGTTTTGTTTAATCTACAATTTTCAGTGTCAAATTTAAAGAGAAATCCATGGTAAATTCTTGCAGTTTAACGTAAATGACTAGTTTTTTTTTCCCCAAGATTATTTTTGTTTGTGACGATATATATATTTTTTTAATAAGAGTAACATGCACTGATAAAAATCGAAAAGAATGTGTGATTTTGATCCTTTTAAAGCCTGAGTACTTAACTATGTTCTTGAATATTCAGGTAACTTAATAATTTAATCTGATAATTTTAAATGAGTATTTTAATGGTATTTTAAAAGGCTGGTAATCAGCATTGTGTAAATAAAAGTAATATCTTTTTCTTAAGCAGAAAATTTACTTATACACATTCTATAATTTGCTGTATATACAAATATGCTTTTTTTGTGTGCTTATTTTATAAATTATGCACTTATATTGCACACATTATATTGCACGTTTTAAATAACCTTTGATGGAATGTGTTTTAAGAGTAAGTTGTCTGTGATAATATTTTTGTATTAAAAAATAAATGTTGGAATAGTTCTGTACTTGTGATAATATTTATTTGCATTGTTTTTATAGCTTTAAATTAGGATCGGCTTTGCATTATATGTATATAAATTTTTAATTAATGAAATGAAATAAGTTAAAACAAATCTTTTAGTTTATAGGTTCCAATTTAATCAATTGTTTCAAATTATTTTCAAAAAATACTATTGATTTTCGTATGACTTTTCTTGCTAACGATGCAGCATCCTCCTTGTTATGTGAATGTATAGCGTAAACTTTTGAGCTAAAATTGTTTGTAAATTTTTCGCAGAAGAGTGAGTAGAATTTTTTTGAGATGCTTCGTTTTATTCTAGATTTTTACTTCCCTAAAAAATAAAATGCGTGGAGTTTTTGAAGTAGTTGTTATTGCTGATGGGCTCTTGAACACGTTCGTGATATTACTTCTGTGATTCGTATTAATCGTTTGTATATAGCGTCTGTCGTGTTTTAAAATCATCTGAATAAATCATTCATATTAATAAGATATCTTATCATTCAAAAGATATCGATAATTTCTGCAATGCGAGCCAGACATCATTTTGAGGGAAAAAATTCTCAGAACAACCAGAATTAACTTTCCGATGAAATTAAAGAATTTTAAATATAGAGATTTTAGATCATTGACATGAGGCATGTTTTTTTAATGTTATACGTTAGGATTTAAATAGAATTTAAAATTTATCCGTTTCAAAATGAATTTGATTAAGAGTGAGATGTTAATTATGGAGGCTGAAGAATGTCAAAGGATGCTGCGAATTTTTTTATGGGAGTTAAACAAAACATTTATAGTAGCACAATTTTTTGTTGAGTAACACTAAGATGAAAATTAAAAAATTCATCTCATAAAATGGTATGTAATATGTTTATTATACTAAATTTACATATTAATACTATTTATTAATATTAAACACACAACATGCTTTTAAAGAAAACCGTTAATTTACATTTTAAATTTAATGTCTTGTCCCTCCATACGTATCACAGGCTTCAGGTTGGAATTCCAGTGATAGCATACATGTTTGTAAGTGGTTCAGAATACTCTTTAAACTGTAGATCCCGGTCTGCTTAATCCTCGTGTGCACAGCAATATGACCGTAGGGCGACAAATTCAACTAATCCCTCCACGTCTCCCATTCGCTTTGCTTCACATAAGTGTGCGAGCTCAAGCAATAGAAAGCTAAGGATTTGATGATGCTACTTCAACCAAACATGTGATAGAACACCGCACTCACGGCATTCTTCATTCCTGCATGACATAATTAGCCACACATATTCATTCTCATCGCTAAAAAGACTTTTGGAAAAATTCCGAAATCCTGATGAATGAATATTCCTTAGCAAAATTCAGATTTTCTTTAATTTGGTCTGATACGATTAAATTTCTTCGCGGTACTCTGGCATGAAATGCTTTGTGATGATTAGGAAAACGTCAATGAGAAGGTTCAATACTACTTAAGTAACTAAATACCCGAGCCCCCTATACACTGTTCTGTTGCTTTTATCTGTGCTTTCTATTTTTGTTGAAATATGAGATCTTCCTCCGATTTCTAATGAAATATTATTGTATCTGCTGCAGATTTTGAGATTTTGCAGATTCTCTGTAATACCGAAGTGTCCTGGGGCCAGATGATTACGATGGATAAAAATGCTATTGCAAATATCTTGATGTTTATAGCCAAGGAACTGGGTGATAAGATTGGAATGGATATTGCAATTCTGTATTGCCTGTAGAATTGATTGTGAGGATAATATATTTATGAGAGGGAACAAAAGTTGAAAGGGTTTAAAGGAGTGCAAGATCTTTCCTGAAAATACTGTTGCAATTTGAAATCTGCCTTAATGAAAACTCGTGAAAAGGAATTGATGACTGCTATTGAATATTCAAGTTATGTCTTAGATGCGTCGCAGGCTAAAAGGATCCTATCTTCCCAAAGTTCATTCTTGTATAGTTCAAAAAGTTGTTTGATGACTTGATGAGGTAACTGTTGTGTTTGAAAAGATAAATCATTGAGATGAAATATGACTTTAGAGTTCAAACTAGCAGGAAGAAAATTGGGAATTAAATTCGAAGGTTGAATTCTTAAACTGTCTAAAAGATAAAAAAAAAAAATGGGGACTTTTTAACCTCGGGGCTTTATTTCAAGAGCGAAGATAAATGGTGAGTGGAGAAGAGGAATCAAAAGAAATATGTTTGAGAAAAAAGCGCTCTGCCAGCATATACTACCTCTGAAACAAAGAAAGTGTAACGGTTTCTTTTAGTAAAATTTGGATCTGTGACCCTCTCGGTAGACCTGCGCAAAACATAAAGCAACATGACTAAAAGACGTAAATCATACTTTATAAAGTATGGAAATCGCTATGGCTGGATGTGATGAAAATAGGAGATCGATATTCCAGTAAACGACGAATTGTGGAATTTGTTATTTTAATTAAATGCTAAGACGGACAACCTTAAGAATTACCCACAATTGTTTTAAGAGCATTTAACATTTTAATTACTTTCTTTTTGAGATATAGTGAGTGTTGATTAAAAATTAGATTATGAGAGAAGTTGATGGCTAAAATACGGGTATGTTGTTCCCAAGGGATATGGATATTGTAAATTTGCAAACATTGAGCTGGCTGTTGTTT
The DNA here is from genome assembly GCA_021605075.1 of Caerostris darwini. Lineage (NCBI taxonomy): Eukaryota > Metazoa > Arthropoda > Arachnida > Araneae > Araneidae > Caerostris > Caerostris darwini. The sequence goes on along the minus strand of BPLQ01002326.1, from coordinate 18,005 downwards.
TTATTGGAAAAATTCTCCGCTTCGCCCTTTTCAGGTTAAAGAATGAATTTCCACGCTTCGCATCATTGAGTGATTTTATGAATCTAATCGAAATATCTCTCATATAGATTGTAAAGAGAAAAAAGATTATTAAGAAATGTTTCAAGAGTGAATCGCAGCTAAAAATAAGATATCTGCATATAATAAGCAGTCTGTGGGATCAGGGACGATCTCTAAAATACCTCTCATGAAAATTCCAAAAAGAATTCCCCTCCTGTAAGCCACGAGTGGAAAATAATTTCATAGACTAAGAATTTCTAAATTTAACTTAAAAATTGCTGTTATTAGTGAAATTATTAATCCATTTTGCAGCAATGCTCTGTTTGCGACCTGTAAGATTTTATAAACCTTACTCCCTTCAAACTGATCGAAATCGGAGGTCAGGTCTAATCTAAGAAAAAAAATTGGCATTTTTTGCTTCAACTATTTTGTGATGTAGGAGTGATAACGAATACAATACATGCAATCCCAGTAAGGAATAAATTCTGAATGATAGGGATGGAAATTGTCAAGAACTATTGAGTGAATTATTCTCTTTCGTACAATACGCTCAAAGCTTTTACTTAGATCTGAAGTCAAAGCTATTGGACCATATGAGGTAGGGGAAGTGCTATCTTTACCAGGTTTAAGCATGGCTATGATTTTTGCTGTTAACCATTCCTGGGGAATAACTCCGGGGAACCATATATTATTAAATATATAATAACGCTGTCGGAGCTAAGAATCAGGAAGTATTTTAATCAATTCTGCAGGAATACTATCACTGTCAAGAGAAGTATTGGGAGTAGTGTGAAGCGTCTCAGAGCTTGCTAAAAGAAATGGTTTCTATTGTAATGTTGGTTTTAATCGTCGGAGAGATCTAGAGGAATAAACTGATTTTTGATGTGTTTATTGAAATGAGAAGCTGACATATAAACTTTTTGATTCAGATCCGTAATAACCGAATTGATGTTTGTATGGAACACCCTATTGCTGACCAGATTATTGCTTCTATTATGAATTGCTTTAAAATTTTTATATATTTTGCCATTATTGCTAGTGGACGAACAAACAGAATCCGAATAATGTTTCTTAAGCTCCGAAATGTAGCGCCGAAAACCGGGAGAAGTTGTCTTGTAAGAAATCCAGAGAACGAGAAAAAGTTGAGATCGATCTTGATATAAAAGTTTGCGTTATTGTCGAAAAAAGTCATTGCATTGAGTGTTCCACCAAGGGATTGTCTCGGGGGGCGAGAGATTTCGTAGTGTTTCTTTTTGTTAAGGAGAGCATGGGACAAGAAAGTCAGAATATGAATAGCTATCGAGATTCTGTTGACCATGAAGTTAAAGATGAACTTTAGACATATATAGATCCATTTAGACTTTATTAGATTTTATTTTATTTGTTTAGTATTTCCATTTAGACTTGATTAGATTTATTTTTGTAGATTTTATTTGTGTGTTATTAACAAAATGAGACATAAATACCGCATGTTATAATTAGCTTAAGTTTTACTCTCCAGTAGCTACAATAAAACATATTGTGTAACATTGCATATTGTCAACCCCCTAATTCTGCATACGTTCTAAAACTCATTGGCGTCTATGAATCTTGCGATTAATGTTAGAATTAAATCTATAGGAAATAAATTACGCACATAAATACTTACGCATATTAAATAATTACACAGTACATATATATATATAATTACATCTACATATAATAAATGAAACATAAGCACACAATCTGTATACGTACATATACAGAGAGTGACTAAGGTTTATAAACAATGAAAGTATATATATTGTTTTATTATTATTATAAAATTTCTTCATGTGTATAATACATACAGATTTCTATTATATTTTTCTGTACAGGGAACTTTAAAATATAATCTGATTAAAATACTATCGTTACTGTAAAAATGTTTTCCATAATTGGCCAAAATAGAATATTTAAAACAATACCTAAAAATTTTTAATTATGTTCAAACTGACATACTTGATTTAGCTTCATATTTGATCACTTACGATTTTAGTATAGTAAACTTTTATCAGAAATTTTCAAATCGAGAATTACTTCATGAATTAAAAGATTCAAGTAGAATTTCAATTCATTTAATTGCGTTTGATAATTAAATGATATTGCAACCAACAAATTTGAAAGAGATTGTCTCTAAAAAGTTCCTTTATTATACCAGACGATTCCAGAGAAATTAATCCATTCTATATTAAAAGATCTTGAATTCATTATCTGATAATGGAAGTCGCCCTTTGGAAACAAAATACAGACTGTTTAGAGTCATGAGATTTTTTTTATTTAATTGTGCAAACTGTTTGAAAAAAAGGGGTAAATTAATTCTGAAGGGTTGCGCACTCAATAGATAACGCACTCAATTTGCAATCAGTTTAATTTGCGTTCGAAATACAAGAGTTAATTCACAAACTGTAAGTTCTGGAAATTATCTCATATACTTCAAATCAAAATTAGTAATAAATTACTAATATATACTATTCAGCACGTGTTCATGTGATGGTAATTTCAAATGTGACGAAATAAAACGTCACATATCTATATGTACATATACCAACTCGTGTCCTTTTATTTAGAAGAGATTAATGTTTATATAACAGTGAAAAGTATTTTGTAATAACGTGGGAAAGATTCCATTATCTGGTATGATTCAACTTACTTCAGCGTGTTTGTATAACATTTCTATTAAAAGGAGAAATTTTAAAAAAATTTATACACGGGGAAAGAAATTTACGGAAATTGATACTTTAAAATTTTTTTTTTTTTCATTCATCAAGCGTTTATCTGCGTTGAAGTTAAATAGTTTGAAAGAAAATATCCACAATAGTTTAATAGTAGTGTGAGATACAGTAGCATAAGCAAGCATAAATCTCAAAGTTACAAAATTACAAATACGATACAATTATAAGGTTATAAAGTTACAATACATTAATAATTGTAAAAACAGGAACTATTGCTTCACACATATAAATTATATTTTAGTATATTTATTTTGATGTTATTTGGATGTTATAGCAATTTATATGATGTTATTATTTGTAAATTACAAGACATTACAATGCATTAATAGTTGTAAAAACAGATAATATTGCTTCACACATATAAATTATATTTTAATATATATATTCTGCTGCTATTTGCATGTTATAACAATTCATACGCGGTTACTATTTGTAAATTAATTTACAGTACACAATTGCTTTATTTATAAAATGAAAGAATAAGTGGTAATGCTCGTTTGGAGTGAAATCATTTAACGTTCATTTGACCTTCAAACCGTTTGCCCCATAGATTTGAAAAGAACACCGTTATCAACATTTTTCTATATTACACTTATTACAACGGCCGTACCATGCTGAATATACCGGTTCTCGTTAGATCACCGAAGTCAAGCATCATTGGGCGCGGTCAGTACTTGGGTGGGTGACCACCTGGGAACACCGCGTGCCGTTGGCAAATTTTGGGACCTGAATTGTCGAGTGTCTGGCGCTGGGTGCCACAGGTTTCGGGTTCGAATCCCGGCGGTGCCATGGATGTTTGTAGTGGTTCGGAATCCACTTTAAGCCGTAGGTCCCGTTCTCCTATGACTGTAAGAGCGCACGGAGCAAAAGTCAGGCTTCTACCTACGGGTGCTCCATCACAACAGAAGCTGCTTCCTTCCCCTTCAATCATGAGTACGTATGGGCTCGTGGGCTTGGCCAGCCAAGTGGGATAAGAAACAACAACAACAACACTTATGTGGGCTATTATGTTATTACATTACAACGAGGGGGACGTTGTTGATGTATTCGTCTATTGTCATTCAACATCCTTAGATTTCAGTCACAGTCATCGGTCACTCGGTATGGTAAGGTTACACATCTGTTAACTAGTTTGGTCTCCCAGCGAATCCTAAGAAAAGATTATCATTTCACTTGTCATAGATAACGAGTTGTAACGTGGGTTTATTATTATTTTTCCTGCTAACTTGTTGACTCAGATTTCTATAGTACCGTTGAGGACCTTAGGACATGATTTATAACGCAGAGTTGTCAGCTTGAAGTGGACCACACACAATGAACCCTTCCAGACGAGAGCCTATGACGTTGCAAATACCACAAACTGCTTTTTGAGGGCTTAAATGAGGGAGGGCGATAAATTCCTTTAAATGAAGCAACTTTACTTGATCAGTTTTTTCTCAATGTCAAATTTTAATTTGACATTGAGATAAAACCGTTATGATAATCGATATGATAAGCGTTAATCCGTCGTTATGATAGACAGAATTATAAATTATCGATCTATCTATCTATTTATATGTATATATATAGTGTGTATGTATGTATGTATGTATTTCTCAAAGGCCATAATTTACATCCAAATTTTATAAAAAGTTAGCAAAAATACTTCTAATGTAATACTTTTATTGCTTTTATGACATTCTTGACGTTATAATTAATACAAAAACTAAATTTTCAATAATTAATAAAGTTGAAATTTTAAATTAAAAAAAGTTTTTAATTTAGGTCAAAATTTTAAATTTTATTGATATTAGGAAATAGTCTAAATATCGATTCCTTAATAACAAATTTTAGTTTATGTGAATATTAAAGCTTATTAACAGTCAAACACCAGTAACAAATATAAAAAAAACTTGAACATATTTGATTTACTAACAAACTATCCTGTAAAAAGAAAAATTCTCATGTTTCGTATTCTGAGCCGAATATGATGATAATGATGTCTATAACTATGTTTCTAAACTGCTACACTTTTTTTTCTTTATCATAGTATGTACATAATAACCCTCAAAATATGAAATAACTAGTAGCAGATCTTTTGCTTTTTCAAAATCTTTTTCTGAAATTTATAAAAAAATGATGAAATTGATAGAAAATTGTAATGTTACCATGAAGTTGTTATCCAAATATTTGAAGTGTCGAATTGATATTTTGTCTTCCAAGATTATTAGGAAATAATGTTTTTGAAATAAAGCAGTAGTCTTATTTCAATAGATTAGCAGATTCAATTTCATACATTTTTTTTAATTAAAATATGATTCCCAATTTAATTTGGAACCCATTATATGTTATTAACAAGAAAAATCCATAGTTTGGTCTCTATTCTTTTGATTTGACCAATTATTTCGAATATTTTTAAACTTTAACAGAATCGAATGCAAAAAGAGTGGTCTCGTTTAAAAATTTTCGTATGCAGATAAAGTTTGAACAGCATGATCAAAAAATTTTAATCAGTACCTTTAGGGTAAAAGTAACCTTACGATTATTTGAACAATTATCAGTAACAGTTATACTACTCTATGCTATCTAATCTGCATATCACCCATTTTAAGATCTGATGTATAATTTTTCCATGTTTAATACGGTTAGTCAATAAAATAAATGTGAAGGGACTGAGTCAGTAAAACAAATGTAATACAAAACTCGAAGGATACAATAGTCCTCCTCTATCACAGCTATGAATTTATTTAAAGTATCTAAATTAAGCTCTTTGTCTATAACTAGGTGTCTGATGTCCGATTGACCAGCGCGCGGTATCACAAGCGTCGGGCTTGAATCCGGTGATACCATGGATTCCGGTAGAGGTTCGGAATCCACTTTAAAACATAGGCCCCTGTCTAACATGACCGTAGACCGGGGCTCCGCGTACAGTTAACAAACCTACCCCATAAAAAATTATCATGTTTCGATATTTGAGAGAAGATCTTGATCCAAATATGATCATAACGATATACATAACTAAGTTTCTAAACTGTCACACATATTTTTCATCATTACATCATAGGCATAATAACCCGCTAAATGTGAAATAACTAGTAGCAGATTATTTGCATTTTGAAAATCCTATTCTGAAATAGATAAAAAAAAAAAACATTGAAATGAATACAAAATTGTAATGCTACCACCCTGTTGTTGTCAAATGTTTGTAGTGTTGAATTGACATCTTGTTTTTAAAACTTATTGGGCCGTAATGCTTTTAAATTTAAAGAATAGTCATACTTTAGCAGATTAGCAGATTAAATTTCTAATTTAAAAATGACCCACAATTTAATTTGTAACCCATTCTGTATATCATTAAAAAAGAAAATCACACGAGTTCGTCACTATTCTTTTGATTTAACCAATTATTTCGAATATTCAAATTTTTTTTTTAATTCGAACAGAAGAGGGGTTTCGTTTTAAAGTTTTCAGAAGCAGATAAAATTGAACAGCATGATCAAAATATTAGAAATAATAGCTTTAGAGTTAAAAGTAAATCATAGCCTTATGATTAATTGAGTAATTGTTAGTAATAATCGCATTACTTATAGTATTACCCTATGTTCTCTATTCCGCAGATTACCCATTTTAAAATTTGTTAGATAATTTCTCTATTTTTAATATGGACAGTTTGTAAAAATATGTGGAACATCTTTATACGATGGCATACTACTATGAATCAATAATACAAATATACTTGAAGCAAACAGTTTTGGTTAAAATCATTCCCAATACTAATAATTTCCCTATTTTGAATGTGGTTAGTTAGCAAAACAAATGCAACATCGATGGCATACTATTATAAATCAATATTACAAATACATTTGAAGCAAACAGTTTTGATTAAAATCATTCCCAATACTAATAATTTCCCTATTTTGAATGTGGTTAGTTAGCAAAACAAATGCAACATCGATGGCATACTATTATAAATCAATATTACAAATACATTTGAAGCAAACAGTTTTGATTAAAATCATTCCCAATACTAATAATTTTCCCTATTTTGAATGTGGTTAGTTAGCAAAACAAATGCAACATCGATGGCATACTATTATAAATCAATATTACAAATACATTTGAAGCAAACAGTTTTGATTAAAATCATTCCCAATAATAATAATTTCCCTATTTTGAATGTGGTTAGTTAGCAAAACAAATGCAACATCGATGGCATACTATTATAAATCAATATTACAAATACATTTTGAAAAATCAAATACTAATAATTTCATTTTTGGTTAGTTAAAAAATCAACATTCATACCAATACTAATTTGAAGCAAACAGTTTTGATTAAAATCCTTCCCATTTTTTCCCTATTTTGAATGTGGTTAGTTAGCAAAACAAATGCAACATCGATGGCATACTATTATAAATCAATATTACAAATACATTTGAAGCAAACAGTTTTGATTAAAATCATTCCCAATACTAATAATTTCCCTATTTTGAATGTGGTTAGTTAGCAAAACAAATGCAACATCGATGGCATACTATTATAAATCAATATTACAAATACATTTGAAGCAAACAGTTTTGATTAAAATCATTCCCAATAATAATAATTTCCCTAATTTTAGTGGGTTAGTTAGTAAAACAAATGCAACATCGATGGCATACTACTATGAATCAATAAAACAAACACACTTGAAGCAGACAGTTTTCATTAAAATACTTCACAATAACATTTCCTGCTGTACAATCTAAAGCTTGTTTCAAATGAATTTCCCCAATCATTCAAGAAACAAAACACTCTTTCTCTTTTAAATAATTAAATTTTGGTTTTGCATATTGAAGAAAATGTTGATTACTTAAATTTCTTTTTAGGCCAAGAGAATTGTTTTGAAGAAAAATTAAATATTGTATTTGGATACGGGAGAATAAAATTAACTTGACATTGAAAAAATTGGGTTTGATTAGGTTTGTTGCCCTACGGTCATTTTTTGCACACTTTGAGCTAAACAGACCAGGGCCTGTTTAAAGTCGATAACGAACCACTAACAAACATCTATGCCACAGCCAGGATTCGAACTTGAAGCCTGTGGTACCAAAAGCCAGAATGCCAGCCAATTGTCCATCAGGCCACAAAAAGCATTAGGATATATTAAATGAAATAATGAAGAAATTATTTCTTATTAAAAACTTTTGTACATTGTATATGTAAAATCTTTCCTCGGGATGGCTTGAATCAACCTCTTCCATTCATTTTCAGTTCGTGGAAAAGCAAATACATTGAACTTTACTTTCATTGTCCTAATTTCCTCTGCATATTGGCACATTACATTTAAAAGAAATTTTCCGACAAACTAATCAGAATCAAATTTTTTATGTCTCCGGTTTTGTTTTACAAATAATTATTTATAAAAAAAAGGGGGCTGAATGGCCGAGTGGCTGGCGCTCGGCATCGTAGGTTTCAGGTTCGCATCCCGGCGGTGCAATGGATGTTTGTAGTGGTTCGGAATTCACTTTAAACTGTAGGTCCCAGCCTAACATGACTATTGGGCGTAGTGCTAACAAGCCTATCCCATAAAAAAAGACATCTCATGTCTCGAAATATGCCAGTAGACAGACGGCCTTGGCCCACCATAGGGCTGCTGCGCCAATGAATATGATTGATAAAAAAATTTACTATTTAGAAATTTCAGAATTTTAATTTACTAATTTAAAATTTACTATTTCAATAAAATTTACTTTCAGTTATTTTTAAGAAATAAAAATCTTCTACAGGAAACAAAACAGAATTAATACTGGTTTGTAATCAAAAATTAGTCATATCCAATTGTTATCAGAAAAATACGTATTTTCAATATCATTTAGTAAGAAAAATTAATCATATTCCTTATATAATTATTCTTAATATATATTCATATATTAATATGGTGAATATAGTATTTTGAATAACTTTAAACAAATTAACAAGAAATAAATATAAGTTATGATACAATTTATCAGAATACTACTGGAATGTGAGTTCTGCACTTAAAATTTGCTCTTGTTTATTTGGAAGGTTTCCCCTTGCGGTCTTTGCCAAGTCCCTCCTAAACAAACAAACTGGCCGCTGCGATTATAAAATCCCCACAAGAATTATCAAATTCAATAGTGATAAGAATATAATCAAATTGAATAACTCTTGAACTTTATGAAGAAGCAATTCTTCAAATACTTCAACCAGCACTACAAAATTCATTCTCTGTTAAGTTATGATTAATTTAATTTTTACAAACATAAACTGACCCTCAGACACTATTTTGAGGATATTGAAACAATATCTGTTTATATTTTTAAAGCCACATAATTCAAAATGAACTATGGAACACGTGACGTGATATGGGCCAATCGCTATATTTAGCAACACATATTTCATGCCACTTTTTAAGACACACATAAATAAAATCACGTGAAAGCCAATGCTTATTTTAAACAAAAGTTTTTGAAATGAAAATTTGTCGTGTTGTGCTAGTAGATTAATTTGTTTTAAATAATATCTTATGCTCTTACTTTTTTTTTTTTTATAGCTTCGCTTTTTTTTGTAGTCGTTCCGAACCTCTAAGAACAACATCATTTTCACACATTTTAATAATTAAAAAAAAGAGCAAAATTATTAGCATGTTATACAACGTTTTTGTAATTAATTTATTACTATACAATTAAAGCAATTGCTTTTACAATATATTCTGTTTAATTTCCTATTTATGAAACTAAAACAAATAAAATACTAAAAATGCAATATAAAAAAAAACAAAATTAATGAATAAAAAAATTAAGGATTTAATAAATAAAAAAAGTTGAATTCGAATTATGAAGAAATTAAAAGTAAAATAGCTATTAAATATGAAACAAACGATAAGTGGATTAAAGAATAGCTATCTTGCCAGTAGCCAGCAATGGACATGACATTTCGATACTTCGCAATACATTTCAAGAAATTATCACGTATTCATTTAAATCTTCATAAGTTTTGGTATACATAATCCAGAAAATTCGAATTTAGCACTTTATAAAAGACAAGGCAGCGTGTTTTAGAAGACAAATTAAAGTTTTATTTCTTATATGCGGAATTTTATAATAACTCCTTTTAAATTTTTAGTTTTCGAAAAGAAAAAAAAAAGCTATTTATCCGAAAAATCTACTACCATTACATATTTTTGAACATTAGAAATATAGGAAACCGTATGATTAAAGAAATATCGAGATTAAATAGATAATAATTAATTAAATTTAGATAATATAATAATTTTCATAAAAAATAGTTAAATTCAACACAACCAGAAAAATGAACTCATACCAAAATAAATGCTATCTCTACATTTCAAATCCTAAAATGGATTTGCTAAAAAGATATGAAGAGTCCTCCAAGTGCATATTTTTTTTTGTCGCTCTACTGTCATTTTTTGCACACTTTAGGCTAATTAGACCTGTACCTACAGTTTAAAGTGGATGCCTAACCACTAATAAACATCCATGCTATAGCTAGGATTCGATCCTGAAGCCTGTAATACAAAGGCCAGAGGTAGCTAATTGACCACCAGGCTGCTTCAAGTGCATAAAATTTTTCATCACTCAAGACTCTGAAGTTTACATTCATTCACAGAATTAATGTACCTTTCATTAAAAATACACCTGCAAAGGACAATAGTTTAGCAAGTCGTCTGAAGTCACTACAGTCCAGCTGCATTTACATAGGCTTCCCTAACACATGTGGACTTTTATCACCATTATATTTCCAGTTTATTATTCCCCCCTTTTTTCCAAATCATGCAACTCCGGCCACTTCTATGTTACTTTGTAAAAGACTTGAGTATATGTATATCGTTCACACTGGACTCAACCCTCCTATCCAGTTTTGATGACAATAGCTTGAAAGGTAGGAAAAAGGCGAGGATGACAGATCATCACTTTTTATGGGACACAATAGAATTGTATTCTTGTCATTTGTTATCCTTGACCCTCCGCGCCATTCTTCAACTTCACAAAGATTAATACGTTTCAAATTGCTATGCTCATATGCTGAAGTAAAACCCTTCGAAATGTGTTCCAGAAGGTTCAGTTAGAATAATGATTTTTTATGGCATTTTTCATGATAAACGGATAATGTTTGATTTTACATTTTACTATCTCATTTTACGTGACAGATAGATTCCAAAAAATTACGCTAAAAAAAATTCCACATCAATTTTTGCTGGATTTTAATTTAATTACCTCATTTTACATGATAGATAGGTTCTTAAAATTACGCGAAAAAATAATACAAGTCAATTTTTACTGATTTTACATTTAACAACCACTTTTTGGTTAATAAATAAATTTCTACAAATTACGCGAACAAATAACCCGAGTGAATTTGTATACTGGTATTGAAAATTGCATCTAACTATACCATATTAATTACATATTGCATTATTACATTGCATATTGCATTATTTAACAAAATTATTTATTATTTCTACAAAATTCTGAGAATTTTTTTGAACTTTGAATTTTTTTCTTAACTTTGATTTTGGTATGATCACGTAAAAGTCAATAAAAATCCTGCAAAATAAATAGTTTTTGATATACATAGTCTTAGATAGTATATAGTCTTTGAGTACATAGTCTTTCTCAAAAGTCAACACACACCCTCAAAAATGGCATTTTTTTATGTAATTGTAAAAACTGGAAAGCGGCGATACTTTTTTCTATTGAATTATTCATTTTTTATCTATAAATAAATTACCAAATTACACAAGAATTGAACTGTTTTGTTTGGGAAACCAGCTTTAATTTCAGTGGATGAATCGATTTATTACATTTATACCATAATTATATCAGGAATTGTGACTACGCAATGAATTATGGGATATAATCAGAATTGAAATAAATATATGTTTTTTTTTTCTTTATGTGATACTGTCTGTTAAAATATTATATTTCACATGATGTGAGCTATAATATGAGTTCATCATTTTTAATTAATTTATAACAAAGTAAAGAATAGCTATTTACTTGATGTTATCCGAATGTTTATTTCCCCTATATTATATCAGACTGGATATAATGTCATGGAGACTGAAGAGATTATTTCCCCTTTATTTTATTTACTGTGACGGAAGCTGGAATGTATAAAATTGAAGTAATTTTATTGGCAGGTACGTAAAAAAAAGGAAGTACATTAATATAAATACACTAATGTAAAATTAAATAGGTATTTTTTCTAAAAAAATTTATTCCCTTCCATATAAATTCTTTATGATGGCCGTAGAAGACAGTTTTACGATATCATTTGGACTCACATTCTACCAAAAGCATCTTAATCCTCTTACTTTAGGGATTAAAAGTGTCGCTATTAGAGGGAAGAAAGGGAATATCTGAGTTTTAAAGCAAATTACTGTCACACGTAAACCATAGTCTACGCAAATGCCAACTTTCAAAACACCAGGTTAAAAACTAAGAACTTAAAAAATCTTTGTATAACGGATGAAGAAACAAATAGATTTTAAAATTTATGCATAAAATTTAGCTGGATTTATTTTTATGAATCAAATTTATGCATCTTCGTAGCTGCTTTATGCAGACTTAACATTAGAAAATAGATTCTGATAAAAATATTTAAATGCATTACTCCCTTTGACCCATAATAATAATATCAAATTAATATTTAAACAGGCAATTCTTGGCAAATGCTGTAGCAAATGTAAGTTATGTTGTAGCGCAAAATTTAGAAGCCTTCAATCAAAATCAATGTTTCATGATATCTGTCATTTGTTTTGACACATCTCTTAATTTTTAGTTTAGCCTAATTATTACGAGAGTCCTGATAGCCGAGTGACTAAGGCTCTGGCGTTCGGTGCTACCGATTTTGGGTTCGACACCCAGCGGTGCCATGGATGTTTGTAGTTGTTCGGAATCCCCTATAATATGACTGCAGGACGTAGGGCTGACAACCCCACCCCGTAAAATATCGTGGCTCAGAGCCAAATCAGACTTCTAACCTACGGGTGTTCCATCACAACAGAAGCTGCCCTCTTTCTATTAGATCACAGCGGGAGCGGTTTGGAATCCTCCTTAAACAGTAGGTCCCAATCTAATACGGCTGTTGAACGTTGGGGCTGACAACTATCTCCGGTAAAAGGAAAAAGATCTCTCGTCTCATAATCTGACAATAGGCAGATGGCCTTGGCCCAGACTCGAATTGCTGCGCTATATATATTTTATTATATTAACACAAGATTTAGATAAATATATATACATAACTTTTTATATTATTATTATTATTATTAAATAAGGAATAAAAGTTTAAAAGAGAAATAATTAAGAGCATCAAATTATCATAAAAAGGCTATCTTCAAAAGAACTTAAATGATAATAATATAAAATTTGATACAAAAGGAAAATAGTGTAGCCTAGGTCAAATCAATTATAAATCAGTAACAATGGTTAAGATTTCCATACAATCAAAAGTTTTATTTAAAGGAGGTGGAGACTTTTGAAAAGCTGATTAATAATTAATAATTATTCATGTATTATTAATTAATTATTAATTAATTATACTTATTAATATTATTTATTAATTTTAATAAAAATAAATAATTTCATAACGCAAAAATGTCTTTATAGTACAGTATATTTTTAAAAGTAAATGCATATACTGTTGATTGTGATTGCTTGTCTAACCAACTTCAAAATGCTAATTATTTTTAAAAGACTTAGCCCATAATATTTTTGTTCTAATGCAGCTGGCAAACACTGAGACAATTGTCTTGGATGCCTTAAGGCAAGCGCTTACTCAGTTATCACTACCCAGGATGTGCGTGTAGCGTGAACTTATACCATAATCCTTTTTGATATTTTTTCGTCCTTCATTTAGGAATCGGACATAAAATTAAATTCAAATAATTTGAAATTGAAATCAGTATAAATACCGTCTAAGCGTCCCCGGTGGTGAAACAAGGATTTGTGGAAATTTGACCTCCGAAATGAAGAAAGATAGACAAAAATATTAATTAGAAAGTTTGTAGATGCTCGTCGAATTATGAGGAATCGATATCCGGAAAATGCTCTAGAAGAACTGGATAAATTATTGAAATTCTACACTGTTTCCACTTTGTTTGCTCACTAACTTCATTGTTCTTATTTTAAACAATATCCCTTCGAGACGAAAAAAAAATTAGGCGAACGTTTTTTTAAAACTCTGCTAAGATATCTATTCTTACTAGATGAAAGCAGTCTGAAGTTTGTCTTATCTGAAAAATCTTATGTCTTAAATCATTTTTAAATATTCTGTATTAAATTTTATAGACAATCTTTTATAACATTAGATGAATTAAGATTTTCCATAGCTATTACATAATCCAATTATCATGTATTTTATTAATTGCAGGGTGGAGTTTATATATATATATATATATGCGTGTGTATATAATTATACATACATACATACATACATATTTATTTATTTATGTGTATATATATACATGTGTGTCTGTGTGTGTATATAATTAGATATAAATATAATTCAATTTTAGAAAAATTTATTAATTTATATTAAAATTTATTAGAATTTCTTTTCTCCTTTCAAAATTTCATATTTCTTTCATTTAGAAACAAAATCTACATTCAGGTATTATTTAAAATAAAAGGTACTTTTTAATTAAAATTAGAAGCCTGGACCGGACATTATTCCAGAACCACCGGGTCCTACACCGCCCATTCCACCAAGTCTGCCAACACCGCCTGGTCCTCCAAATCCACCAGGTCCACCGAGACCTCCAGGTCCTCCGAAAACACCATTTTTGTAATCAAAATTGTTCTCTTATTTACAGTTCGAAATTCTTCATACTTTACTTTCATTTGATTATTTTATTAAATATTAAAAATAAAATGCTATTGTACATGTTTGAGGGGTTTTTTTATGTGAGAACTTTATAAGAAAATTATAGGTAGAAATCTATAAATCCTTTTTTGAATTACTAATTTTTTACGCATGTTAAGACATCTATATAGTCTCTACTGCCTTAATTAAAATCTGTTTTAGCAATAAACTTCATTATGATCATCATTGGCTCAACAGCCCCATGGTAAGCCAAGACCGTTTGCCTGCTGGCAGATTTCTAGACAGTAGATGTTTTCTTTTTATGAGGTAGGGTTGTCAGCCCTACACTCTACAGTCGTATTAGACCGGTGCCTATAGTTTAAAGTGGATTCCGAACCACTATAAATATCCAGGCATTGAGAACCACAGCGTTAGTCACTCGGCCATCAGGCCCCAGTTATAAACTGATCATGTCAAAATTCTTCTTCTTCTAAACTATTCTTGTCAATCTATGCATTTTTTATTCTATATTTAAACATAATTTTTTCTAGTATTTGAAATTATTATTATTACTTCTAGAAAATAAAAGCTTTTTCATTTATGGTCAGAAATGATAGCGAGGTGTTATAGAATCTTCAGCAAACAACGGAAATTAATATTTTTAAAATTATTCTTAAATCTTATTATGTCTTTATTTTCCTTGAAATATAAATGAAACGCTTTTCTAACTATGATTAAATGGCTCTTTTTTCATTACTTTACTAATACTTAAGATTTGGAATCTTTTTCTGTAGAGTCAGTTCTATATGAATTCGTTATTATTAGTATAATTACTCAAAAATTTTTTTTTTATACAAATTCTCGCAAAAGTGGTTTAGATGTATAAGAAAAATCATAAAATTCTATATATAATACGGTTTTCAAAGTGACGTGAATTTGTAAATAGATTTTTATTTTTAAAATTTTTCAATGAGTTAAAAATTTAATTTTTTTTCGAAATTGATATTGTTCGTAAATTAATGAATTATTTTAACATGTTAAATGATTGGTAAATTTTATGAGAAAATTTTGCTGATGTTGCTGTCATTTAGACAGAAAAGTTGTTTGTCGATAGATTTGCTTTTCAATAAATGCATTTTTTTTTTCAGGAATGTAAAATTTTATTGTAGAAACTGTCATTTTATGGATGGAAATTATCGCATTTGAGTTTTCATGCTATAATAATTAAAGTTAAAATTATATTGCGCATGTTATGTATTATTCATATATAACACCTTTTCTTCAAGTGATTTTTTATGGCATAAAATTATTAAATTAGTTTACGATGTGGAGGTAAATATCTATCAATTGAATTTTTTTTTACTTAAATAAATAAAAAATAACATTTTTGCTAAAACGTTATGACGTTCTATATTTAATAAAATATTTAAGAATAATCTTTCTACAAACTTTCTACTGTGTGGAGGAGTGGCCAAAATCGACGAAGTTTTACAACCATTATCATCAAAGCTCTCATTAAGAAGAAAAAAGGGGATTCACAAAAGAATAAGACTGATTTACTTTGAAACTGAATGAAAAACTAGTGAATATTTTTAAATGATTACTTTATATTAAAAATAGCCTTGAATATTAGAGAAAAAGTTATCATTAAATGTATGCCAAATTTGATAGCTATTAACCAGTTAGATAAACTAAACCTCACTCAACCTTTAGAACCGAAAATATAACTTTTCTTTAAAAAGTACTGAAATTAGTTTAATTTTATGTATTTAATGAGTTTAATTTAATTTTGTAAATGAGTGAATTTCTTCACATGCAAATTTCAAATGTAAATATTGAGAAACCTACAAATTATCTTACATGTAAATTTCAAATGTAAATATTGAGAAACCTACAAATTATTTTACATGTAAACAGACATTATCACAAATATGTCGCTTTCAAGTGAAAGTCAATTTCAGATTGGCTAAATGTAGATAAATTAAGTAGTTAATGAAGTAAAATAGATATCAAGGGAAATAATTTAAAAGTACTGGATTCAATAATTGTTCTCATATTGCGAAATTTGGGAAACATGTACAGACCATCTCCAGCCTGATGCCAACCTCATCATATAAATTTCATTTAAAAAAAAATTAGAATTAATTAAAAATATATATATAACTTCCATGATACAGCGTTCTTACTTTTGATTGGTCCATGGTTCTTGAGTTTGATACAAGATTCAGGATATCAAGGGAGATAACTTAATAATAATTTATTCAAAATTTATATTCTTATTACGAAGAAAAGAGTTATTCAGAGAGGTGCAGACAATCTCCAGCCTGATGCCAACCTCATCATATAAATTTCACTTTAAAAAAAATTAGAATTAATTAAAAATATATATATAACTTCCGTGATACAGGGTTCTTACTTTTGATTGGTCCATGGTTCTTGAGTTTGATACAAGATTCAGGATATCAAGGGAGATAACTTAATAATAATTTATTCAAAATTTATATTCTTATTACGAAGAAAAGAGTTATTCAGAGATGTGCAGACAATCTCCAGCCTGATGCTAACCTCATCATATTAATATCACTTGGAAAAAAATTCGATTTAATTAAAAAATATATAACTTCCGTGATACAGGGTTCTTACTTTTGATTGGTCCATGGTTCTTGAGTTTGATATAAGATTCAGGATATCAAGGGAAATAACTTAATAATAATTTATTCAAAATTTATATTCTTATTACGAAGAAAAGAGTCATTCAGAGATGTACTGACAATCTCCAGCCTGATGCAAACCTCATCATACTAATATCACTTGAAAAAAAAAAAATTCGATTTAATTAAAAAATATATATATATAACTTCCGTGATACAGGGTTCTTACTTTTGATTGGTCCATGGTTCTTGAGTTTGATACAAGATTCAGGATATCAAGGGAGATAACTTAATAATAATTTATTCAAAATATTACGAAGAAAAGAGTTATTCAGAGATGTGCAGACAATCTCCAGCCTGATGCAAACCTCATCATATTAATATCACTTGAAAAAAAAAATTCGATTTAATTAAAAAAAATATATAACTTCCGTGACACAGGGTTCTTACTTTTGATTGGTCCATAGTTCTTGAGTTTGATACAAGATTCAGGATATCAAGGAAATAACTTAATAATAATTTATTCAAAATTTGTATTCTTATTACGAAGAAAAGAGTTATTCAGAGATGTACAGACAATCTCCAGCCTGATGCAAACCTCATCATACTAATATCACTTGAAAAAAAAATTCGATTTAATTAAAAAATATATATAACTTCCGTGATACAGGGTTCTGATTTTTGATTGGTCCATGGTTCTTGAGTTTACTAGAAGTTTCAAGATATCAAGGGAAATAACTTAATAATAATTGAT